>CABFOW010003677.1:57587-69928 GCA_902141385.1 Timema californicum | reverse complement strand
TGCACCGTGATTTCCCTCCCAAGATGGAGTGGGTACTGCTATCTTGCACCGTGATTTCCCTCCCAAGATGGAGTGGGTACTGAAATCTTGCACCGTGATTTCCTTCCCAAGGTGGATTGGGCGCTGCTACCTTGCAGTAATATTTTCCTAAATGGTAGATTGAGCCCAACCTAACTTAGTCTAATCTAATTTTGCTCCCTGTCTTACTAAGACTCAATTTTATCTCAAACATACTTTACGGAGTAGCTAACATTCATCTGGATGGCTTATATTCAACTGTATTCAGTTTAATGTTCTGTTTGTGTATTGTGTTTAATTCCAATAAAATTTCACTATGCAGTGCCAATTTCACCGGTTTACAATTCTTTCTAGTCGAATCAATGGTGCCCAACCCACCTGTTTACGATTCATCCTGGTTGAGTCAACAATTCCGAATCCAACGGTTTAAAATTCCTTCTGTTTGACTCAACAGTGCCCAAACCACCTGTTTATGATTCCTCCTGGCTGAGCCGACAGTGCCCAATCCACTTGTTTACAATTCATTCTAATCTAACCGACGGTGCCTAAGCCAACCATCTCTCGCATAAAAAGTTTCCAATCCATACAACTCCAAATGATCACGTGGGTTTTTAATGTCTGTGTTTCTCGTCTTACTATCTGTCCGTAATTTACACCTAAAAACACTATTGATGTATGAATAATAAAAGTACAATTCACAGGAAGGAAATACACTATAACTGTATTGGCGTGAAGGGAGTAAGGGAAACTATTTAAGAAGAAGCACCTTAAATACACTCAGCCGAGTTTAGGATCCCCGACCTCCCCATCACCAGAAAACCAGACTAGGTAAGCAAAAATGACAGTAAAATTAAGATTCAATGCTGATAAACAATTATTGAGAAATTAGTTTGATAGAAGACACTAATTTCCTACACCAATTAAAGTTATATTTTTATATTGTTCAGTTTTTAATTGTTTTTATTTTCCTTTCTAAAAATAATGTATATTTAAAATAATTCAAAATTTCAAATTTGGATCCAAGATTCGAAAGAAAATGTCATATTCATGTACGAGAAAAATAAGATTCAAACCATCTTCACAATTAATATTTTATGAATTCCGAACAATTTGCTTTGGATTTGACTGACGTTAACCAACCAAATGTTACTCAATGTATCGACGTGGATGCGGATCTGGCAGATAGGTTAAGAATTTCTTACGGATATTGTTATCATTCTTATCAAATCATGGCATAGGAATAGGGAAAAAGAATGGCAGCAAAATAGAAAGGCTAATCAGTGCGTTAGTGGAGTATTTACTATTTTGAACGCCGCAGCAAGTCTGAGAGGGGTGGAAACATATGATAAGCAAAGAAACCACCCCTCCATCCACCCCCTCAAATCCCCTTCTACATAAATGGACGCACCTCAATACCGACCTCTATATTCAAGACTTTGAACCAAATGAATATTAACCATGGTAATCGTTTTAACATCGGTGCCACTTCGGCGTTACTTTTCCAGGCGGAAGGGGCTTATATTAAAAGTGCCCAAACCCTTTTCCCCCAACAGCTTTTTTTCATGAAAAAAAAGGGGGGGTGTTCGTAGAAAGGGTGGTTCATGATANAAAAAAAAAAAGAGCGTGGAACGTTGGTCGTATTGAATCCCGTCCTAAACGAAGTAAGGTTGAACAAAGTAGATTTTGTTTTGATTATCAAGCACATGGAATTAGAACAAGGCTAGGGAGGAGGTTTGCTTTAAACTGATTTGCATTCTGAGAAATGAGAAAAGCGAGTAGGAAAGGAGGGGGGGGAGGGGAGGGAGATTGAAGGGAAGGGGTCTGCCAACATTTTGAAAGCAAGCTTGCTTCTAGCCGGGGAACCGACTCAGAACATGAATAAATAAGTCATTATGATGTTCGTACCTTAACAAGGCGAAGGCAAATAAAATATCAAGTTTATAATTAGACCGAGGTGGCGAATAAATGATTATGTCTGAAACCATTTTAAATTTGTCGAAGTATGACTGATTATTATATACTTTTTTTAAACATATATTATTATATATTGAGAGGAAACTAGCGGTTTGCGTTGCCGGTAATATTACAATTTGAATCACACCTAACAAAAATTTGTTTTTTAGGTATTTGGTTGGTTTCTACCCCTCCTCTACAGTAAGTTATTACATTTTAACATAAAAAGGCTTAAATGTTTCATGAGTCTTTTCACACCGCTTTACTACACGTCTTGACAATCTAAATATTTACTCACATATAAGGTAGGGATGAGGAAACTAGAATTTGGAGACATTTTACCTGTATTTGCGTGGAGAGAGAGTGGAGAGTCATTTAGAAAAAAACACACCTCAATATACTAAAATATCATTTCAACTTTTACCATTCCAACCATCACACCAGAAAATACAATACTTATTGCACCCACTTCAGTGGTTTAAGTCGTCACTCTCGTGATAGACTGGCCTGCTGATGACAGGGAGATCGGGGTTCAAATCCCAGCCGGGTCTACTGAGGGTGGTTTTTCCTAAAATTATTCTCCCCTCTACTTACAAGCAAATGCGGGTAGAGTACTTTTAAACTGATTCCTTCCTTATCTTTACCTCGTTATAGTAATTATTATATAATTTATATGTCGTCTCTAAACTGATCTGGTAGTAAGTCGTGGCGATTTAAAAAAAAACTTCTTGCTCCTAAGCCCACGTGCCTACAGGTTTGGGTGTCTCCAAATTTTAATACTAATATGGGTGATGTATCAACATAAGTTTTAATAAGGATTTGTGTCCATCACTGTGGTCTGGGAGTCTTAGGTTCAATCGCAACATGAGGAAGTGTTGTTATTTTTCTACCAACGTTTGGTTTTCCAGCATTGATCAAGGCCAATGCTAGTACAAAAATGAATGAAAACTCGTAAATGTCATCCTGTTCCCTTAAATTAGATATGTAATGTCATAATTGACCTAATTCATTTTCTGGTAAGCTTTGAGTGAGTGGGCTAACATTTAAATTGAGGAACTTAATTTTTTTTTGTATGAACATGAACAACTTTATGTCGTTCATTTGAAGTTTCTTTGCTGCTTATGTTTTTGTAAATAATAACTATTATTTCAAGTGTACTGTACATTTCTAAGAAACACATTATAACTTGTTTGTCAGCCTGTTAACAGTATTTTTTAAACATCCGCTACACTTATATAATTTCAATGGTTTCGTATTCTATGATGATAGTACATTTTCCTTCTTTTTTTCATCAAGTCTCATCTGTTTGGCTGCATATGTAGCCTACTAACTACGCTGCGTGTTAGGGATGAGGAAGGTTGCATTTATTGAAAACATATCAGCATTTGAGTGAAGGGAATATGTAAAACTTTTTAAGAATAATAACCTTAGTACACCCGACAAGGATTCGAAGCCCGGTCTCTTTTCCATCAGCAGTCCAGTCTATTGCCTCAGACTATTCAACAAAAGAAGCAGGTTACTTTCTTATTGATTTATTACTATTACTTTGTAGCTCGCACAGTAAAACCCGTTTCATTGGTCGATGGTTTTAAAAAATGTCACCAATATCGGACCACTTTATAAGCGTTCGATGCGTTTGTGGACCACCCATCTTAATATGCCATCTACCTGCCCCCCTGCCGAAGCCGTAAATTATATTTATGTATATATTTATCAAGTTGTAAGAGAGTATTTTTACTATATTTGATTTATTGGAATATTTAACACGTAATAGTAGTCGTGGTACATAGTATTGTTGAGTTAGCAGACTTAGCATGTCAACATTGTGTCCTTTAGGTCTTTTAAATTGGATTTATTTTCCCTATGGACAGGTCTGCGGACCACCTGGCACACCAACGTGGACCACAGTTTGAGAATCACTGATATAAGTCGTCACTCTCTCAAATGACTAGACTTCCGATGACAGGGATATCAGGGTTCGAATCTCTGTCGGTTGAACTGAGGATTTTGTCCTATATGGTTCTCCAATCTTACTCCTCGCAAATGAAAGTATTTTTCCTCTAAATTAAATCTTAACAATCCCTAACACCTCAGAGTAATTAGTACATATGTGTATAACTTTAAAGGGTAGTGAAACGCGGCTAATAAAAAATAACTACAAAATAATTTTAAATAAAACCTATTGTGATTCATGGTACACCTGGTTTTTTGATGGTTCTTTTTGGCCAATAAATGGATAAATGAAGAAATATAAAAAATCTAAGGAACTGTACAGTAATATTTGAGAGTAGTTTGAAATATTTAACTATTTTTAGAACATTTCTTAGCAATGGTAGAAATAGTGTTAAAGAATATATATAAAAAAGAATAAACCTCTGAATAGACTGAGAGTTCCAATGGTTCAAGCTTATAATAAACTTGATTTCTATTGACTGGGATGTTGAGGTTCGAATCTTGGTTAGGTACAGTAGGTATGATCTACCACATGCAATTTATAACTTTGATTTTCCCATGAGTCCTAACTTTTGTGACGTTAATTCGTGAGCATTTCTTTAAATTGCCTCTAACCCATACCTTTAGTTATTATAACCTTGTTATTGGACTTAGTAGTTAAAAAAATTTAATATATATAGACTACGTATACCACAAAAAAATAAATGGCATGGCTTAGCGGGAAGGAAAACATATAATACGTTGAGGGGGTCCTTTATCAAGCCCAGATGCTACCTAGACTAATATATCGTATTTTGAATGAGATCATCACACTCTAGGCACTAAGTGAATTATTTCATTAGTGTTTGGTATCTGGATTAAAGGGGCCGTCTACTTCAACGCTGGACTGCATTGCAGACGTTCAGAAATCCCACCTTTCTTAAGAAATGGCTTATTATCAACATCATATTAATAAAATAGAACGTGCGCTTGCACGTTTGTATGTGTTTGTGTGTTAAAGCAAGTACTATAAACAACAAGAAACCTATAAATGGGAAACTTGGCGTACGAAATTAGGGAAACTTATAGATATGGATTTCTTGTTTTTTAAATTTATACATCCATTGTGATCCCGATGTCTTAAATCACGAAAACAACATGCAATTAGGTGTTTAAAAAGTGTTTCTTTGGAAATAAAAATTGCATAAGTAACGTTCTACATATTTACTTGATTTTACCTTACATATAAACCGATAACTTCTCCCATTTAAAAGTATTTTTTATTAAAAGCTAAAGTGTAATCATTATTATTATTATTAGCACTGCGTCTTACTACCCGATCGGGTTATACGCACTTACGCTAATGTGTAATGGTAGGGTGATTGTGAGATGAAATGGAGGACCTACAGTTTAACGTGGAATCCGAACCACGGTGGAGGCCTGGCATTCCCCACATTCACAAGATGTCTTGTCAGAGGTGAAGGAAGGGTTTGGTAATCAGATAAATCTGTGCCGGGACCGAGGATTGAACCCCGGCCGCCAGCACAGAAGTCTGACACCTTACCCCTAGACCGCCAGGTCACCGACTAAAGTGTAATCATTGTTCAATGTTTTACACGAAATGCCATTTTTCTGAGATTTAAGTAAATCGTGAGAAACATAAAACTATATCTAGCTTTCCCCAAATATTAAAAGTCGTATTTTGTTTGGGTGGCAAAATAAAATTTTCACATCTTTAAGAATTTATATTGGGGTTTAGAATCTTCTGAACTGCCATTCTCAGAGATACAGAAGTGTGAGGATATTTTCCTTCAAGTAGGCGTGACCTTAAGGTTGAATGGAAGGAAACTTTGAGTCCAGGTCAGCAGTGGCGAACCAAAGCCGTTACGGGTCCGGGGCAGGAGTTTCCGGCCCCCATACTATTAAGCACTCCCCATATGTTCCTCTACTATTGGCACCATAAAACCGAGGCTTAATCTTATATCCATAAAAACTATTGAAAAAAATATATGGAAAGAACTAACTATGTAAGTATCAATTGAACTTAAAGGAAAAATAAAATTAAAAACATAGAATTTGCGTTTTTTGTTTATTTTTTTCAAATATTCAGTTTTTATTTCAATTAAAACTAATGACAACATGTAGAAAAATGCTTAATTTTTCAACTTACACCATTAATAATTACATTTTTTTGGAGTATTATAAAACTTGGAAAAATATTTAATTAACTTCAGTACTAAATCCATGTGTTTTGAGCATTATTTGTTAATTTTTTTTTTAAACTTTGTTAGTTTCAAATGAAAGTGTTGTACTGATAATTATGTGCTTCAAAATATGTATCTTGGTTAACATAAAAAAGTGTGTAAATGAATAACCCGTACACAATAATTAAAGTCAAATAATAATATTCCTTTTAGCTAGAAACTTAAACTAGGTTATGTGATTTATTTCCTATGTAATAAAAAAGGCCTCCTAGAATTACTTAAAATAATCTATGAATATAATAGGTTGTAAAAATATGTGTATTTAAGTTTTTTATGAGACACATTTTTTAATTTTTAATAAAAATTTGTATCGTGCTCCCCGCTCCCCCAAGCGGGGGCCTGGCGTGGGCCGCCCCCCCTTAATACGCCACTGGAGGTCCATATTTTTGCAGTTTTAATAACAAAATATTGTTTTGGCCAAAACTAATAAAATACTGCTACAGAAAATACGCTTAGTTTAATTTTCTACATATAGTTATCTCAAACCCACTTTAAGGGCCGAATGGTATAAGGTGTCATTTTTATAATAGGTTGGCCTGCTGATTACGGGGATTTTGGTGTTCGAATCCTGGTTGGATCTATCGAGGGTGGTTTTTACTGAGTGGTTTCCCACTCTCATTCCATGCATATGGAGTATATTACCTCGAAAATGTTTTTTTTTCTCATCCCTACGCCATTAGAGTAATAATCATATACACGTGTATAGCCTGAATAGGTAGTTAGGGCCAGTTTCATAGTCAAATTTAGTACGCCTCAAGTGCGGCGCTACACTAAGTACATGACGACACTTACCTAAACCAGAATTTTTCCTACCAATATCCTACTATATAGAAGATTTATGGTAGGGAAAAAGGCCTTTCAGAAGTCAATTCCTACGGTGAATGGAATATACCTTGTCGACTGTAAAGCGTGCAAGCAACAGCACATGTCCAACAAACCTGGATTTAGAACATTCCATATAAATCCTCAGAACAGGTTCACTGAACTTGTTTCTGTGCAATAAATTACACAAACAGCTGGGCTATATGTAGCACTAATGAGTAGTAGAAGGTATTTAGTTAATGAGTTTGCAAAATAACCACGGGAAGTTACAAGTTTCTCTTTAATACGCCTTCAGTAGTTTACTATTACTAACATTCTTTTAAAAATGACCTAACTAGAAGTTTTGGGTCGTATTTATATTTTGGCCCAGGTAGGTTCTTAACCTTTATACATACGATTACAACCCGCTTCGGTAGCCACATGGTCTAAGGTGTATCTCTCGAAATAAACTAAACTGCCATTGAAAAGAGATCGGGATTAAAATCCCAGTTGGGTGTACTGGGGGGTATTTTTATCCCCTAAATTGTTTTCAACTCTCGCTCCTCACGAATACGGGTACGGTTCCTCTAAATTCAACTTTCTTCATCCTTTAAACATGAGCGTTATTTATAAAGAAACGTAGTGTCTGAACGGATAGTGAGTTGTGGTGACAACCCCCCCTCTTCCTCCACCCCATAGAAAGTGTCCTCTTTGTTTTTTTAAAACGTAATAGGTTACAGATATTCAAATAAATCAATATGAAATGTTCCCAACCTTTTATAAATTCGTTTTGTGTGCGATGATAATCTCCTAAATAAAACAGTTTTATTTTTTGGTTATATCATTTTTAATATTAGGTTTCATTATTCGACGATTTAAAAGAACAATATGCTAGATTTGTATTCGAGAAAAATAAAATTCAATTTATAGGATCAAAGATTTTACCTTCATTTAAAGGAAATTAGAAAGTCAACCGCAGTTTCGGTAGAATATGGCTTATGTATGTATAACAAGTGCACTCCGTTTAACCTGAAAGGAAGCAAGTGGCCTATGATTCCTATACTGTGGGGCATCTTATAAAATAGGGCCATACTGCATTTATATAAGGTAAGATTGATTACTTTTAAAATAGACGAAGTGTTCATCAACACCATCATAATAATTCAAACAATCATATAATATATCCACAACGTTGTGCTTTAGATTAAAATAAAGTGTGTGCACCCATCTCGGTGGCCTAGTTAGCTAACGCGCTAGTTTCATGTTGAGCTAGACAGCCAAGGACGGGGAGATCGAGATTCGAATCTCGTTTGGATGAACTGGGGGGGGTCCTAAATGGTTTTTCACTCTCCCTCCATGAAAATGTGGGTTCACTTCCTCTATATCCAATCCACCCAATTCCTAACCCATTAACGTAGTTAGTAAATGAGCGTATAAACCTTACGGGTAGTAAGCCGTGGTGCTAGATAAAAAAAGTGTTTGCGTTACAACCATGGGAAGTTTTTTTTTATCACGGCGTCTTATTATTCGTTCAAGTTATACGCTTATGTACTAGTTACACTAATATGTTAGGGATTAGGAAGGTTTAATTAAGAGAAAATGCATCCACATTTGCGTGGAGTTGAGAGTGAAAAATCATTTAGGAAAAACCTCAATGCAATCGACTGGGATCGAACCCCGTTCTATGCAGACTAGTCTACTAGGTAAGTAGCGGGTGAGACCATATGGCCACAGAAGAGGGTCACAACATCTCAGTTAAATCAATAACATTTCAAAACAAAATGATTCACTCCAGATACAGACTGCTGCAACTACTGTTGTTGGGAGATTTAAAATAACTCGTTAAATGTAAAACATGTGTGTAGATCTTATTCTGTTTGATTTGTTTCCCCGACAACGCAATAATTTGAAATCATTCACAGTGCCATTAAACTTAAATATCTGTTTATCCACTCTAAATAAAGATCGGTTGATAGTTAGTTGTTTCCAATTTGTGTTGCAAAGCATCCTGGGTCCACATAGGCTTCATTTCTGCCAATCAAAACAGATTCTGCTCTTTCGGCGACCATGTGAATAATTCAATTTAATTTATTTGAGATCTGGTATTTAACGTGAACTTTATGAACCGACTGATAATTTCAGAACACGACTTACTGACACACTAAAATCTAGAACCTACACAACATTCAGCCTCTGGCCTCAGGACCCGATTTTCGTGGGTTCAAACCCGGCTGGGGTTGATGGAATTTTCTTGAGAGATAATAATCCATAGTAGAACTTCCTTCAGGCGGGAGGTAAGGCCATTGATCCCATGTCGACTGTGGTATATAAAAGAACCCGGGGTAGGATGTGGAAATACTTTTCCCAGCAAAATTGGTAGGTCATTTCGTTCTAGCTCATATAGATATTCTCGTGTGCTGATATAATCAGTCGGACCAGAAATTGCACGTTAACTACCTAAAATAAATCAAATAAATCACTATAAAAGGGAATAATTTGATAATAAGGGCGGCCCACGGGGGCTTTAGCAGTTGTACGGTCTTCCAGCCTCGTCAGTTTTATTATTATTAATATTATTATCACCGCGTCTTACTACCCGTTCGGGTTATACGCACTTACGCTAATGTGTAATGGTAGGGTTTAATGTGTAATGGTAGGGTGATTGTGAGATGAAATGGAGGACCTACAGTTTAACATGGAATCCGAACCACGGTGGAGACCTGACACTCCTCACATTCACAAGATGTCTTGTCAGAGGTGAAGGAAGGGTTTGGTAATCAGATAAATCAGTGCCGGCACCGAGGATTGAACCCCGGCCGCCAGAACAGAAGTCCGACACCATGCCCCTAGACCACCAGGTCACCCTTCTATTTTAAAATATGCTTTCCTTCCAAAATCCTACTTTAACAACTTACCCGCATCAGTGGGTACGTGTACTAAACGTCAAGTGGCATAGCCTGGTTTGTCAGTGACGGGGGGGGAGGTTGGAGCTTCAATATCAGATGGTTGTACCAAGTTATATCCAAGTGAATGGTTTCACACACTCTCTCAATGCATACATGGGTACATTTTACTCTAAGTTTTCTTCCCTCATCCTTAACATATTAGTGTAATTAAATGCATGATTATAAAAAAGATGGGTAGAAAGACGTGGTTAAGAAAACAGTCAGTAACTTGAGTTATCTAATCAATGGTAGCAGAATTAAGCTGGGTGGTTTTTTTTAAGGCTGTGCACCGATATTAGAGTGAAGCGAATGGGACACGAAATTTTGGAAAAGGCCAGTACCACCAACGAACCTTTTAGGGATCAAGTCTTCTGGCTCATGGTCAGGCACTCAAAGCATTCATTTAATTAATTATGCATGTTTTAATTAAGGCGAGAGTGTAAGAGATGCGAGAAAAACTTAAATGTTTTTGCGGTTTTTATGGGAAAACATTTTTTTGGCCAAATAAAACAAATATTTCTCTGATAGAAACATATGGTTTAATTTTCTTCACATGATGATATCAACAATTATTGAATATCTGTCACGGGCATAGTGGCATTGGATGATAAACATTTTAAATGAAGAGAGATAGTTGTAATGAAATTCCAAGACACCCTTGACAAATATCCAAGAACTGTTGACGTCACCAAGTGAATAAAATTAAACTTTATGTTTCTACTGGAGAAATATTTCATTTATTTTGACCAAAAAATAATTTTATATAAAAACTGCAAAAAAAAAGGCCTATTCTCACGTCCCCGATATTCCCAACTCGAATGTAAACGGTATTGTAATGATCAAATCCAGCTATATTACCCAAGGAAACAACAGACAAATGGGTGAAATTTCGATCTAAGGTAGAAAACCACATTTTTAACCTCTCATTTCCCACTTATACTTTTATACACCTAGCGGAGGTTTGAAACCCGGCCCCTTCACCACCATCAAATCATACAACTATTCCAAATACTTTTGTGATATCAATTTGTTTCCTTATTTTACTAAGATATCGTTTCAAAATATATTGAAAAAAGGAATATTGGTGGTGATTCATTTTAATTAGTGAATTTAGAAAATATTAAAACGACCTTTATATACATTTTGACTATTCTTTTGGTGTCTTCATAGAAACGATGGGTTTCATTTGTTTAAAACTAAGACTTTTACAATAGTTCAATTTTTTTTTAATTTGTTGAATGCATCTTTCTTTTAGAGAGGGTTCGGGAAGTTTGTATTTGGTGGGAACTTAATGAATAAATAATTATATTAGTACATGACTTACAAACTATCTTAGTTTTGAACAGAAACAATTCCCAGTTTCCTGACCCTCAAACCACTGTGGAAGGAGTAACCTCAATTTTACCAGAGATGCGTTTTTTGATTACGTTGAGAATCGAACCCAGTACCCTTAGCTTGGCAGGTGGACGCGTATCTTTAATTATGTCTTGTTTTAAAATACAATTTTTTTTAAGAGATGGAATGTTGAAAGTAGATACATAAATACTGTATAAATTAATAATATATAGTGTTATATTATGCCTTTCTCGAGAGAAACATATTCAAAATTAATTTAAAAATTGTCAAATAGATTAATAAATTTATTACCTACTTCGATTGTTGCGTGTTCTAACGCGCTATTCTCATGTAGGACTACAATACCAAGACAGGAAGTTTGGGGCTCGATCTTGGTCGGGTGTATTGAGGGTGGTTTAAAAAGTTTTACATTATCCCTCCACGCAAATCCGGATGCACTTACTCTAAATTAAACCTTCCTAATCCCTAACACATTAGTGGAATTAGTACATAGGCGTATAGCCCAAACAGGTAAGTAAGACGTGGTGCTAGAAAAAAAGTTTGATATATTGGAAGCCGTTTGAACATATCTTCCTACTTTCGAAATTCAATAGTCCGCAAAAACGATGTCTAAGCGCAATTGTGAGCTCTCAATATTTCGCACGAAGGTTGTAGCCTAAATTATAACATACATATTTTAGCTGAGAATCACATCCTCTCTGCTATTCTAAAAAGGGAAAAATTCTTTGTCATGTATTAATTGAAATTATTTATATATGACTATTGCCCTCATCAATGATTTAATGGTCCAAAAGGTGACCTGGCGGTCTAGGGGTAAGGTGTCGGACTTCTATGCTGGCGGCCGGGGTTCAAGCCTCGGTCCCGGCATATATTTATCTGATTACCAAACCCTTCCTTCACCTCTGACAAGACATCTTGTGAATGTGGGGAATGCCAGGCCTCCACCGTGGTTCGGATTCCACGTTAAACTGTAGGTCCTCCATTTCATCTCACAATCACCCTACCATTACACATTAGCGTAAGTGCGTATAACCCGAACGGGTAGTAAGACGCGGTGCTAATAATAATAATA
>CABFOW010003677.1:0-56697 GCA_902141385.1 Timema californicum | reverse complement strand
CCCCTATATTCACCCCACACCTCCCACTCTCCACTACCCCCTCTTCCGCTTTGTTTTCCCGTTAATTCTCCCGAAATTGCGTTCCTGGCTCGTACCTAGCCCATTGGTATTCACTGCGAACCGCGGGCAAAAACTTAAAAACTCGCCCTCTTCGTCGTTTCATCCCTTTTGAGAAAAAGATCCCTTATCACATATTTCATATGCAGAGGGCTGTTTTGCTTGCCAGGAGCAATATTATTTCCATATTTTTCACATAATGCGCCGCTGTGTATGGCTTTTATTTCATGTGACATCATGGTAATGCATTTTAACGTCTTATCATTCATTGCGGCATCTTCGCGACTCCCGTACGACCAAGTAAATATTTGTTCAAGATGGGCCATATAGCTTTCTCCTAGCCTGATGGACGGGGTGAACCTGAGGCCGCATACAAACAGCGAGCGAGCGGCCGCGTACACACGAGAGATGGCGCCCGTTTACAGAGGGGATAAGCGCCGTTAGTTTGGATATTTACGATATGTGGAGATTACTTTGACTTTTATTCGAATGACAATGCTTTTGACGTACTTTATGTAATTACAAAAGTATATATGAGAAATATGACAAAGGAAAATATATTGGTCCATGATCGATTTAAAATGAACCGTTATATGAAGGCCAAATATATAATCTAATTTTAGATCTTCTCTAATTACTAAAATAAATAATATTAATATTTTCATTAAAGAGTTTGAGAGAAAAAGTTTTCTTAGTTTCGGTTTAAAATTACCATTAGTTTGGATTAGGTACAATGATGTTATAGTGGAAAAGTAACCATAGCTAAATTGGCTAACTTTTCTGTTGATTTCGTTTTTAGAAAGACTGATGTTGAAATGATATGAAGAAGTTGATGTTTATTATATTCGTGAAAGTTGGTGTATGAATAGAGTGGAGTAGTTTATTTCATAAATAAGTATCCAAATATTTATTCGAATATAGAAAAATACACACTACTAATATTATTTGAATAATAAACACACATTTTTAAGCGTGAGAATCTCGAACTTAAAAGTACAGTATGCAACATCATAGATAAATGTTATAGCAATCAAAATTATATTAAAACAAAGAGATTTGAATTTAGAACCCTAAGTAGGATCTGTAAGCAAACGCACTACTGACTTTAAAAAAAAGGGTGACCATCCATACAGTAATATTAAAGATCATGATTCAATCTCGGTCAGGTGCACCAAGTGCTTTTATCTAAATTGTTTCCCTTTCTCTCTCCACGTAAATGCAGGTACACTTCCTATAAATTCAACCTTCCTCGTCACTTATCCATTAGCGTGATTAGTACATAAATGTATAACCCGAAATGGTAGTAAGACGCGATACTAAAAAAAAAATTGTGGTTAACATTGATAGAACTCTACAATATAATTAGGCCTAATATTATTTGGTAGATATTGATATTAGCGATCAAAAGTGATAGATGAAGATCACACGAAGTGACGTATGAATTGAAGAAAAGTGTTTTAGTAAAAAGTTTGTTCTCCTCTAAATCAAACCGTAGTAAACTGATGTATAGTATAAGGAACGTGGTAGGAAGGACATTGTTTGAAAGCCACCAACGTTATTAAAACTATTTTAATTTATTCATACGTGAAGTCGTGGGATCTTCTGTTGTTCCTTGTGATATATAATATCAATACCAATATATAGTATGATCTTGGTAAGAAGAACAACAGAAGTGAGTTACTAAAACAGTTTTAATATATTCATACATAGAGCCATGTTATCTGCAGCTGCCTATTTTAATAGGTATTATCATTACCTTTTAAATTACACAAATAAAATAGAGAAATGTTTCCAATGTTGGCCGCAAAGAAATATGTTTGAATTTTCTCTACTGTTCTTCCAACCAATATCAGGGTATAGTTTTAATATTATTATAGTAAGATGTAGATTTTTTTTAGCACCGATTTTTACTTACTACTCACCTGATTCTAATGATAAGTTATGGATGAGGATGCTAATATTTAGAGGAAATGTACTCACATATTTGTGTAGAAATAGGGAGATAACCTTCTAGGAAAAAAACACCCACAGTACACCCAGCTGGACTTCGAACACCACCCTCCTTGACACCGGAACACCAGACTAAATGAACTTGACATTTAAACCACGTAACCATTGATGTGGGTTGGAGATGTATTAGAAAGTAAGAAGTTCACCACAAACACTATTTTCTATATTATTTAACGCGCGCATTACCATATTTCCACTCATGAAGGAGGGGGAGGATATTTTCTGCACCAAATTTCCCTCAAAGATGTCTGTTGCAATGCGGGCTTAGAGCGCTTCTCTGTCAAGTACAAATAGTACCCCGAGCGGGTTCAGACTCTTTTGATGGAGCTTTAATAAAAACAAAGACATTTAAAACATCAAATTGTCCATGTACAGAAACGTACTATTGAGGTGCTTACATTACCTTTGCACCGTGTTCAAATTATTTGGTATGTGCATTACAGGCAAATGAGACATTGGTTCGTTATCAGGGGGTTGTATGAAATATTCTGGTATTATTGATTCATGGATATTTCCTACCACCAAAATACTATGGCTCTTTGTTATGAGTTTGGGTATTTAGAGGTTGTGTCGTAGATAGAGTTAGTTTGTAAGTCATTTACAAGTGTAATACTAGTTTTATAATGTGTGAGTTATTATTATTATTATTATTATTATTAGCACCAGGTCTTACTACCCGTTCGGGTTTACGCACTTACGCTAATGTGTCAAGGTAGGGTGGTCGTGAGATGAAATAGAGGACCTACAGTTTAACGTGGAATCCGAACCACGGTGGAGACCTGGCATTCCCCACATTCACAAGGTGTCTTGTCAGAGGTTAAGGAAGGGTTTGGTAATCAGATAAATCTGTGCCAGGATCGGGGATTGAACCCCGGCCGCCAGCACAGAAGTCTGACACCTTACCCCTAGACCACCAGGTCACCAATGTGTGAGTTAAATTATCCACCAACTATCCCTAAACTTCACAGTAAACAAATGCCAACGCTTGAATCAAAAATGTTGGTAAACCAGCTCACAAACACCAGTAAAAATAGATAGAATTTCCAAATTAACAACTCTACTTTTACTTTAAATAGTAAAGGTAGACAAATATCTGTAAGCCTAATTAAAATATCTATTTATCTCCTTCGTACAGAAATGTTCAAATCATATTATACATAAACCGTTTATTTTCCTTAGGAATGCAGAATATATAAAAATGGATGGTAAAGGACGGCTCTTCATAGTATGAAGAGTCGTGCTAACACTTATAGACATTTACATAATAAGTTACTAAATTATTTAAAAAATACTTTGTAAGATAATCAAAGACAGCGTTAAATCGTAAACATGGTTACGTCACCATATACTTTACTGAAAATCCGGGAGCGATGGCATATAATATTTAAATATGTATTCGTTTTTCCTTACAGAAGAGTTCCGTCTATTACTTAGGACGATGTTCCGCAAACGGTGTGCCGTGCGGCCACAGGCCAGAACACCACGCATCTCTCTTCGATAAAAACACGAATGAAGCTGGTACAAGCGGCAGCCATAAGTCATACGCATTTCTTACTCAAGCCTAAGCTTTCACTTGAAGCTAAGAGCCAGTTTCATAGTCAAATTTAGTACGCCTCAAGTGCGGCGCTACACTAAATACAAGACGACACCTACCTAAACCAGAATGGAATGGGCCGTTCTCACATAGGAAACTGGCCCATTCCATTCTGGTTTAGGTAGGTGTCGTCTTGTATTTAGTGTAGCGCCGCACTTGAGGCGTACTAAATTTGACTATGAAACTGGCCCAAAGATTTATGATCTGCCTAAATTACTAATCGTTTGAACAAAAGGTTTCCAAATGTTAAAAAAAAAGCAGGTACAGAAATATAACTTCAGCCTTTAATCTTAGAATATTTGAAGTTACTTTAGGGACATGTTTGTCTGTACTTTCATAATTATGATTTACCGTACAACCAATGGAAAAGGTGCGTAATAAATTTTCTGCTGCCACGGCGTGCACTCGAAACCAAAAGAGTGTGACGCAAACATTTTAGGCTGGTGAAGTGTACCGCGTTTTTAAGAAGTTGACGGAACACTGACTTAAGGCAGGACACTTGAAGTAACATGTGTACACAGATCCTCCTTGTACCGGTGACCCCATTGTGACATCGCACACTGATATTATGTTTACACTACCATCGATGCTGGAATGTACAGGAAAGTTTAATGTGATTCTATAATAACGTATGGGTGACCTGGCGGTCTTGGGGTTAGGTGTCAGACTTCTGTGCTGGCGGCCGGGGTTCAATCCTCGGTCCCGGCACAGATTTATCTGATTACCAAACCCTTCCTTCACCTCTGACAAGACATCTTGTGAATGTGGGGAATGCCAGGCCTCCACCGTGGTTCGGATTCCACGTTAAACTGTGGTTCCTCCATTTCATCTCACAATCACCCTACCATTATACATTACCGTAAGTGTGTATAACCCGAACGGGTAGTAAGACGCGGTGCTAATAATAATAATAATAATAATACAAGCAATATATTTAATTACATTTGAAGAGCAAATGAATTTCTCTTTCTAACTAGCTAGGAATCACCTCAATGAAGTGTGTTTCAAGGCACAGTACCAGTATCGGCCACCAGGTTTGTCATGTGTACTAATGGTGTACCCGTGTTACGTTACAGTTCACAAACAACACAATTCAAGGTATCCTCTTGGTCATGGCTAACACTTCACTCTCTCTCATAGGTTTTATTTGACGGGCGATACATTCACAAGGTTTGTTCTCGCAAAGTGAGTTCAGTTCGTGGTACTTGTAGGACTATCGTCTGGTTGATGGTTCATCTACAATCAATCACACCCATAAGACACGCTGTGTTTGTTTTCCGCTACAGCATAGACTGTCACCCGCTTCGATGGCCACATGGTATAAGGCATCCCTTTTGCAATATTTATATTATTATTATTATTATTATTATTATTATTAGCACCGCGTCTTACTACCCGTTCGGGTTATACGCACTTACGCTCATGTGTAATGGTAGGGTGATTGTGATATGAAATGGAGGACCTACAGTTTGACGTGTAATCCGAACCACGGTGGAGGCCTGGCATTCCCCATATTCACAAGATGTCTTGTCAGAGGGGAAGGAAAGGTTTGGTAATCAGATAAATCTTTGCCGCGACCGAGGATTGAACCCCGGCCTCCAGCACAGAAGTCCGACACCTTACCCCTAGACCACCATGTCACCGACCTTTTGCAATAGACTTGAGTGATTATGAGGGGATATCGGGGTTCTAATCCTAGTCGGTTGTACTGATGGTGGTTTTCCCTAAGTGGGTTTCTACTCCTCCCATACACGAATGTGGTTACATTTCCTCTAGAGTTATACCTTACCCAACCCTACTCCAGTAGCGTAATTAGTACATGCGTGTAGCAAAAGTGGGTATTTTGACGTTGTGGAAAACAAAACAAAACCATAATAATTATATATGACTAAATAATAATACAAATTACCAGCTTCAGTGTTCGAATGGTCTAAGGCATCTCATTCGCCTCGGTGGCGTAGTTGGCTAACGCACTTATCGTGTTGAGCTCGACTGGTGAGGACGGGGAGATTGAGGTTCGAATCTCGGTCGGGTGAACTGGTGGGGGGGTTTCCTAAATGGTTTCCTACTCTCTCTTCATGCAAATGCGGTTTCACTTCCTCTTAATTAAACCTCCCCAATTCCTAATCCATTAGAGTAATTAGTACTTAAAGCGTATAACCCGAACGGGTAGTAAGACGTGGTGCCAATTATTATTATTATTATTATTCTAAGGCATCTATTTAGCGATTGACTAGATTGTTAATGATGGAGGAGATTAGGGTTTGAATCACGGTCGTGTGTTATGAAAGTGATTTTTCCTAAATAGTTTTCCACACTCACGCCATGAATATGCGTGTACATTTGATCTAAATTCAATCTTACTCATCCTTAACATATTAGTGTTATTTGTAAATATTCTTATAGCCCGAACGCAATGCTTAGATACATTATTAAATTTGATAAATTCAATACATTTTACTATACACTTACAAGAAATGATTCCCTAGACCAGACTATTCGTTTTGGTTTAATAGGATAGTAGGTCTACACTCAAATTTTCTTCAAAGTGGCTGCACGCAAGCCAATGTATTTATTTCCATTTATGTAAGAGATGGATTATCGCCATTTTAGTCCGACAAGCGAGTGCATTTACGTGTGCTAATGTAGGCAGACAACATTGCGGGTGCAACTGATTGTAGACGATTCATAACCGGACGTCAGTCAATCGACACTCCATGCCAGCTATGATTGCACACATTAAACCCTGCAAAGATGCCTTTTCAGTGCCAACGTGCCCTTTTCTATGGACCAATTACTAGACTTTTTTGTATCTATAATTTTTATTTTAATAATTTAGCACCACGTCTTACTACCCGTTAGGGTTATATCGCTTTAAGTACTAATTACGCTAATGGATCAGGAATTAGGAAGGTTGAATTAGAGGAAGTGAACCCGCATTTGCGTGGAGGGAGAGTGGAAATCCATTTAGGAAAAACTACCCCAGTTCACCCGACCAAGATTCGAACCTCGATCTCCCCGTTCTCGGCGGTTGAGCTCAAAATGACAAGCGCGTTAGCCAACTACACCACTGAGGCGGGTTTCTATAAATAAATGATGACGCAATAGTACTTACTTTCTCATAAGCTACTGTAAATAGTAACTTTTTTAAAAAATGTTACTAGTAAACTATGTACTCTTAAATAATAATTTTTCTCTCAAGGAAAAAAAATATATTATTTTGGTAACTTATGAAATACTCTTCAGATACATATCTTGGACCATAGCTATTTTAATTTTTTTAAAGATTTTCAAAAATCAGTCATCAGTAAACTAACCTTAAATTAATATTTGTTAGAAAAATGAAGATACGTTTTAATTAATTAAAGCACTTTTCAGATATTTGAACACAATTTTAAGTACATTTTTAAAATATTTTAAATTTTTAAAAACTATTTATCAGTAAACTACCCATAATCAATTATTATCTTAAAAACAATAATAGGCCTACAGTGCTATTAATAATGTAAGAAATTCCCAAATGATTTTTAATAGATTTTTTAGCTATTTTCAAAAGATTCTTAATTTTAAAATATCAGTAAGCTACAATGAATTCTAGGACTAAGAAGCAAAATTTAGCTTTGGCCTTGAGTTATGACCATATAATACCTAAATAACAATTTTGAACAAAATACATCAAACAGTTTCGTCTGTAGCTTTGGTTACAGGCAGACACCTTTGTGAGTTCAGGGGGAACATATGACGTTAAGATCCAGTTTACTCTTTTTATTATTATTATTATTATTATTATTATTATTATTATTATTAGCACCACGTCTTACTACCCGTTCGGGTTATACGCACTTTCGCTAATGTGTAATGGTAGGGTGATTGTGAGATTAAATGGAGGACCTACAGTTTAACGTGGAATCCGAACAACGGTGGTGGCCTGGCATTCCCCACATTCACAAGATGTCTTGTCAGAGGTGAAGGAAGGGTTTGGTAATCAGATAAATCTGTGCCGGGACCGAGGATTGAACCCCAGCCGCCAGCACAGAAGTCTGACACCTTACCCCTAGACCGCCAGGTCACCTTTACTATTTTTATTTTTATCACCGCTTCTAACTAGCTGTTCAGGTTATACGCATAAATGATAATTAGCCTACTCTAATGGGGTAGGAACGAGGAAGGAAGCATTTTAGAGGTAATTTATCCGGATTTACGTGGAAGAAGCGTGGGAAACCATTTAGTAAAAAACCACCCTTTGTAGACTCAACCGTGATTCTAACCCCAATCTCCCTGTATTCAGCATGTCAGTGTAACACTAGAGTGACGCCTTAGACCATATTTTCCCAACCTGGGGAGGAGGGCACTGCCCCAAATGTTTTTTTTTAAGGAAATGGTAAATTGTAAGGGGGTTAAAGAGGAGGTGTTTAGGTTTTTGTGGGGATTAAGACAGTAACTTTATGTTATTAATAATAGGCAACAAAATATTTAACAATATGATCTTGAATTTATTTTAATATATTTTATATTCTATAATTTTGACAGTCCATTTTATTACTTTATAATCATTTGACATAAGTTATGTTTTACCGTGTGATTTATTCATAGGAATTATAAGCTATGCCACGAAATGCAGTTTTTTGTGATTATGTTTTTTAATACAAAGATATATTGCCCGTCTGGCAACCGGTAGCCTTTTCCTAAAGGATTTCCCACTCTCTCTCAACGCAAATGGGGGTATGCTTCCTTTAAATTCAGCTTTCCTCCTTCCAAGCTCATTAGCGTAATTAGTACATAGGCGTATAACTCAAACGGGTAGTAAGATGCGGTGCTAAAAAAAAGACAGGAAGTCATTGATGAGAAGTTTGGACAAATTTGGGTCTTTTAACAGGTGATAAGAATTAAATTTGTTCTTGTGCTTGATTTTTTAATAAAACTGTGTAAATATTCTCTCAAATTTATTTATATTTTCCTTGACTATTTTAATTTCAGAGTCTTGAGAGATTAATCAAAATTTATCAAATTTATTCATACATATTCATAATATTTATTTATTTAGTTTTAAATAATTAAATATTATTATTATTTATCACCGCGTCTTATTACCCGTTCGGTTTATACGCTTTAAGTACTAATTACGCTAATGGATTAGGAATTGGAAAGGTTGAATTAGCGGAAGTGAACCCGCATTTGCGTGGAGGGGAAGTGGAAAACCATTTAGGAAAAACCACCCCCAGTTCACCTGACAGAGATTCGAACCTCGATCTACCCGTCCTCAGCGGTTGAGCTCAACACGATTAGCGCGTTAGCCAACTACGCCACCGAGGCGTGTAGTTAAATATTAATGTACAAAAGAATTAATCTTATTATCACTGATTTCAGCATGCTTATTAGCCGAAACCTGACCTTTACCATCAGAGGTAAAAATATATATATATAATCTAGACGTCTTGACCCGCATGCTCTCCGATGCGGGTTAGTTTGTTGTTATTTCTCCGCCTTTCACCTCACGCGTTTAATCTCGTTTATTGCACGCTAGTGGTTCCTCCAAGTAGTCAGTTTGTTGACAGACTCACACCCCTTGATGGTGTGACAGAGGGGGTGTACCATGTGTGTGTGTGTGTGTGTGTGTGTGTGTGTGTGTGAGTGAGAGAGGTGGGGACGTTACCAACCTTGACAAACACGGCACAGTCAGCTAACTGCTCTCCCATGGCAGATTGTTGGGGAATTATGGCTACTAAAGGGGGTGAGTCTGCATTCTAAACAATCCCATCACAACATAGTGTCTGTTTTTTTTATCACCACTTCTTACTACCTTCAAGTAATAAGCATATAAGATAATTACAATAATGGAGTAGGGATTAGGAAGAAAGTATTTTAGAGGTAATCTACCCGCATTTGCGAGGGATTAGAAAGGGAAACTATTTAGGAAAAACCAACCTCAATATACCTGTCTGGGATTCGAACACCAACCTCCCAATCATCAGCAGGCCAGTCTAACATGAGAGGGACGACTTAGAACGTTCGGGTTTACCGTTATTTTTTTTTTCCAAATCTCACTAACCGTTCGGGTTATACGTATTAATCACGTTAATGTAATATGGATGAGGAAGATTGAATTTATAAGATGTATACTCACATTTGCGAGGAGGGATATTGTAAAATCATTTAGGTAAAAACAACCCCGAGTACACCCGACCAGGATTCAAGCTCCTATCTCCCCATCATCGTTAATTCCAGTTTATAGTGAGAGTGACACCTTAGAGCAGGGGTCGGCAACCTTTTAGGGCCCCGATCCAATTATATACTTATCAAACGTCTAATGATCAACCG
Source organism: Timema californicum (assembly GCA_902141385.1). Lineage (NCBI taxonomy): Eukaryota > Metazoa > Arthropoda > Insecta > Phasmatodea > Timematidae > Timema > Timema californicum. The sequence goes on along the minus strand of CABFOW010003677.1, from coordinate 46,718 downwards.
TCCACTCTTATTTTACTCTTCGGTCTATGCCTATAATATTTTCTTGAATTCAATCCTTCCTCAGCGTATAACCCGAACGGGTAGTAAGACGTGGTGCTAATAAAAATATTTACTCAAATACTTATGTTCCCACCTATATGAAAAGAAGAGTAAATAAATATACATTTTCATATTAATCTATCTAAATCTCTTATAACGTTACCGACTATAACCAATATAAATAAATATTGGTCATACTTAAAGATCCACTTTTAAAGTCGATATAATTTCCTTACTCGAGTGATTGTTAATTTTATTCGAGAACGGTCAGTTGCCAACCCCCTGACTTCGATCACTCGACAACCGAAGGGGGTGTTAAGGTGTGTGCGTAGGGGATGCGAGTTAAGGGTAGAATCTTTGCAGTTTTGATATCAAAACTTTTTTTGGTCAAGATAAATCAAATAATTCCCCAGTAGAAACATATATTTTAATTTACTTCTATATTTGTTGAATATCTGTCAAGGATGTCCTTAAATTTGATGATAACTTTCTTTTTTGACTTAAAAAGTTTTTCATATAATGCCACTATGTTCATGATAGATATTCAACAAGTTTTGATATCACCATGTTAAAAAAAAATGAACTCTTATGTTTCTACTGGAGCAATATTTTATTTATTTTGGTACAAAATATATTGCTATAAAAACTACAAAAATTATGATTTTGTTCAGGTACCCTACACTCCCACTGTAAGTTTTTTTGGTAGGATACACAATACTTCATTGACTTGGCCCCTTTCCCAATAGATTTAAAATAAACAACCATGTCGTTGTCATCAAAGAAACGTGAGTTCAGTTAATTGTCTTAAACTAGAAAAAGCTAAACAGAAAGATATCGAGAAAATACTATATTCTTGGAAAGCTGATTTGCGTTGAATTTGACCATTTATACGAAGGAAAATTACAATAATCCCCTAAAGAAATTAAAAGAGGATAATAATTCTCCGATATTCCATACACCGCCATTGTTTGGTTCTATAAATCTGAAAATGTTTTAAATTCACATACCCGCCTTGGTGAAGTAGTTGGCTAACGCGTTAGTCGTGTTGAACTCGACTTCTGAGGACGGGGAGATCGAGGTTTGAATCTCGGCCGGGTGTACTGGGGGTAGCTTCTCCTAAATGGCTTTCCACTCTCCCTCCACGCAAATGCGGGTTCACTTCGTCTAATTCAACCTTCCCAATTTCCATATCCATTAGCTTAATTAGTACTTAAAGCGTATAACCAGAATGGGTAGTAAGACGCGGTGCTAAATAATAATAATAAATTCATGTTTTTCAATTTATAAATAGTGAATCATAATTTTGAAAAAAAAAAGTTTCTTAAATACTTTCAGACAGCTAAGACCACTTTCTATCTCCAAGGCAATCGGTAATAATAGTTTTTATACTTCAAATCACAACGCACATGTCTAATTATTAATTCACTGACTCAACAAATTCTGGCATCCTAATCGCCACATTAGATGTAACTCATGGACGCTAGAACAGAAGTTGTGAAGAAAAACACTCCCTTATTCTGGATGCTCGGATCAAGAGGTGTGAGTTTCGCCAAGAGCTGTTCGCGCAAAACTATCAAAATATTTGATCGCGTCAACCACTTGAGAATTAGAATTATGCTATTAAATATTCTAGAAACCCAAATAAGGTGCTTGCAGCTAGATGTACAAAACTGATTGAAATTCCACCAATCTTGCGTGGCACCGTGTGTGAAACATAAGTAACAATCAGTTACTGACTAGTTTGTGACTTCAATCACTAGCCAGTCCTATCACAATTGAGTAGCTCCATGGGCTAAAGGCCTAAGATTCAGTCCTTCCTACCAGAACTATACTATAGTATGATCTTTGCTAGTGATGGGGATGTCAGGGTTTTAATCCAAGCCGGGAATACTGAGGGTGGTTTACCCTAAATTGTTTCCTACTCTCCGTTCATAAAAATACGAATATTTTTCCAATAAATTCTACTTTACTCATCTAAAACTCATTATTGTTACTAAATGCATATAGCCCGGACGTTTAGTAATACGCGAGGAATGAAAATACCTGTGGGTGTTGAGTTCCTCCACGAAGATAAGTAGTACGTAGCAATAGTCTAGTTCCTCGAAAACAACTCAAGAAAGTTAATAAAGTATTCCAAGTGTAATAGTCTAGTTCTTCTAAGACAGCTAATATAGGTATTCCAAGTGTAATAGTCTAGTTCTTCTAAGACCGCTAAAATAGGTATTCCAAGTGTAATAGTCTAGTTCTTCTAAGACATCTAATATAGGTATTCCAAGTGTAATAGTCTAGTTCTTCTAAGACACCTCAGGGAAGCTATTACTGTGTAGGTAATCCAAAACCCTAATTCCTCCACTTTTATCTGGGGGCTAGCGAGGGGGTCTAAAACTAACTAACTTGAAATAAATTAGAATATAAATTATATTGTAGACTATACCCATTCAATTATTTATTTTTATCCATATCATCTTTATTTTCACTTAATTTGAATAAAAAAAGTGAGTAATATTCTCTAAATTATTCTTACTATTAAAATTTGTTTAATTTATTCTTTAATTCAAATTTACTAAAATAATATAGTTTCAGCCGAGAGTTTATGCTTCATGTTGAAGGAAAAATTATTTAAATATAAAATTCTGGCAACCTCGGTTGTCTTGTTGTAAAATGCTCGCCTTAGGCCCCAATGATAGTGGGTTCAAACCTAGCCAGCGTTGAATATATTTTTCTTGGGCGAAAACAAATCTGTAACACAACTTCCTTAGGAGTGGAAGTAGAGCCGTCGGTCTAATGTCGATTATCACATGTTAGAGAACCTTGAAATGTATGTGATGTAAATAACTTTACGGCAAAAATTGGTAGACCCTTTCACTTTCACTTAAAGAAATTCTCGTGAGTTTGTATAATCAGTCGGTTCAGAAAGTGCTCGTCAAATATCTCAAATAAATATATACAGTTATTTTATATACATTAGCCATAGTTTAGACAAATACAAGTTTTCTTAGTAATTGGGAAATTGCTACATGTATAAAACAAATATAAACATTTCAAACAAATATGCATGTAGCTCCAAAGGAAACGCTTTCCATCTCTTTTTAAGAGTACTTATTTTTGTTACTTATTGTTTATTATTATTATTATTATTATTATCATCATCATCACCACGTCTTACTGCCCGTTCGGGTTATACGCACTTACGCTAATGTGCAATGGTAGGGTGATTGTGAGATGAAATGAAGGACCTACAATTTAACGTGGAATTCGAACCACGGTGGAGGCCTGGCATTCCCCACATTCACAAGATGTCTTGTCAGAGTTGAAGGAAGGGTTTGGTAATCAGATAAATCTGTGCCTGGACCGAGGATTGAACCCCGGCCGCCAGCATAGAAGTCTGACACCTTACCCCTAGACCGCCAGGTCACCGTTACTTATTGGGGTTCATCAAAAACTCTTACTTTTTTTTAAACCCCCTTACTGTTGATAACTGTACAGGCAGATATTAATATTTTATAAAAAATATGACAGTAATCAGTTTCTAGAATTAATTCCCCTTTAATTAACTGACCCAAGTTTAACAACTTTATTCGTCTCAGTTGGGGAAGAGTTAATAGATAACATTTTCTTTAGTTTTTTATTATTATTCTAAAATCTCTCTTTATAAATTCTGATTGGAGTTTTTTTTAATATAAGAAATAAAAAAATAATACTCGTACCAGGACACAAACGTTCTTTAACGAATTGGCTATTCATCCCGGAATTTTCTTCCTGCAACCTATGAAAAGGCCGAGGAGACCCGTGTAGACCTAAAGATGTTGTAGAAGATGGAAGGGACGGTAAGATCCTTGCATGCATTTAGTCTACACTGCGCATGTACTACATTACGTCCTTAGCGAAGGACCACCAGAGTCACCAGAGACAGAAGACTTGCAACGAACCTTCTTTCCTTTCTTTTTGCCTTCCTTCTATCTTTCTTTCTGTTGATCTGCTGAGGTGGAAACAAAAGAATTGAGTGAAACATAAAACAACATGTCGGTGAGGAGAAAAGGGAGAGGACATGAAATTAGATGGAGGGAGGAGGGTTAAGAAGGGGGGGTAGAAGGATGGGGGGAGGGGGGTTTAGATGGTCCCTGAATTATTACGAAGAGAAAAAATAACACTTCAGTAAATAGCTGCAAGATTGACAGACCAGGAGCAGAATAATAACAAAAAATATTCATATTTTTCTGCTTTTTAAACAGGAGATTTCTCTTCTTCTCGTCACCGAATCTCTTCACGCCACGTTTGCAATCGGGATTCTTTTTTTTTTCTTTCTTTATTTTTTTTTTCTTCCCTTTAGTTTTTGAAAGAAAAATACAATCAAAGCGTGGTAGTAAAAAAAAAAGTTCGAAGGGATGGAACAAAGCAATGCAACACATTTCGCAGTGGCCTATATTCAATTTTTAATTTCCCATTCGAACAAACCCAGAAAAGGTTAGGTTTCCTTGAGATTTTTTTTTTAACTTTCAAATTACAGTTTAATATATTTTCCTTTATCGAGAGAAAGTAACTAAAACCAAAACTTATAAAATCTATATTTGTTTCTGGCCAACTCTTCGACATAATTGATCAAGTTTTTATAAAATAAATTTTCCAAACTATGATTAAGGTTTATATAGGAGAGAAGATATATGAAAGATAAACGTTATTGATAGAATAATAGCTAACAACTTATAAATAATTAGTTACATAGTCAGGCTTTAAAAATTTATAAATATTTATATTTAAGTTTTGTTTGCATATAAAATTGCCATTGGTTTTATATATAAGTTAACTTGTGTCCCAAATTTTTTGGTTACTGTAAATTACAGCCTGTCATTAAAAACAACAAAAAATTAACCAAAAGAACAATATTAAAAACACCTTTTGAATTATCCAAAAAATTAGTTTGTTTGTTCCTAAATGTTTTCCCATAATTTTTCAAAACAAATGTGGGCACAGTTCCCCTAGGTTCTACCAACTCTACCAATTCTACCCTATTATGGTAAAATGTGAAAAGTATAAAGTACCCTTTAAAAAAAAAGTTCGATCGTTATAATTTTCATTGGTCTATGAAAAGTTGTCTTTGACATCACCAAATCTTAGGCCAAAGCTTGATTTTAGGTTATTTCTGTACAAGAATGCCCAACTAATTGATTAGTTCTAAGGAGACAAACACAATAAGAACATTTCAGATTTCCGTTCGATATATTAACACTAACAAAAGAGAACAAAAAACACAAGTTAATTGTAAGACATTGATATATTCAGCAAAGTATCGAATATGCTATATTTTTCCTCAGTGTTTTACTACCCTATTTAGGTGGGAATGAGAAGCAGAACTTTTATAGGAATTGTATTTACTATTGGGTTGAGGTACAGAGGTGAACTATTTAAGGAAAACCACCTCAGTACACCAGGCAAGATTCGAACAACTATCCTTTGTACCCGCCAATGCGGGTTCTGATTTTTTTTTATGATTACAATTCTTTTTCATGCGAGAAAATATAAAGACAAAGTTATCATATTCAATACTAATATAAAATTTTGGGATAGCCTAAGACTTTCATTTTATATATTTCAAATGAATTATCACAAGCAATTCAAATGCCACCTCTGACAAGACATGTATTAATAACAACCTATGAATGTGGGGAATGCCAGGCCTCCACCGTGGTTCGGATTCCACGTTAAACTGTAGGTCCTCCATTTCATCTCACAATCACCCTTCCATGACACATTAGCGTAAGTGCGTATAACCCGAACGGGTAGTAAGACGTGTGCTAATAGTAATAATTCAAATGTGTTTTTACTTTCTTATATCAAAAGAAAGTATTGAAATCTGGAACAGCTTCGTTCTTGAGATAATAATTAATTTTTAAATTTTATGTGTGTCTGAACCCAAAAAATTAAATTTTACAATTATGTTTGTCCCACAAGTCTCTCTGGCAACAGATCCAAAATGGTTTGATGGATTTTGTTCAAATTTGTTACCTATAATATGTTATAGGGCAATACCTAACGCTGTTTTTTTTTATTTTAACCCTGGACCTCATAAGTTAAGGGTAGTTTACTGATTTATGATTTTAATGAATTCGCAATTTTTCAAACAAGGCTTTGAAAATTTTATTTTTTGAGGAGTGTTTTATCTCCCGAATAATACTTTATAATTGTATTTTTGATAAAAATTCGTTTAAGGGTAGTTCATTATTTTTCTAAAATAATTTATTTCAAAGGTAGTTTACTTAAAAAAAAACTATAGAAAATTTGAAATTTTTCAAAATTGGCCTTAAATATTGAATTAAAAATGGGGATGGGTTTTTCATAATAAAAACTTTTATACAATAGCTTATAACAGTAGCTTACAAATAGTTTATTTTTGAAATTTTGAAATTTGTTAAAATATTCGAAAAATTTGGTTTAAAATCGATTGTTATCAACAAGATTGTGTATATGTTTTATGAATAAGACTTACTTAAGTGTAGTTTACTGAAAATCTATATTTGAAAATTTCCTTCCAGGCTGCAATACACTACATTAGTAAGTTTGTGCGATCGTATTATACTATTTATTTATTAAAGCTATAGACAGAAAATATTTAAATCAAGACATGTTTTTGATCTAGTAAATTGTAGAGTTATTAAAAATATTTGCTGTGTGTGTAGTTTTTAATAGAATTGCCTCATTTTAGTACAAATGTACACATCCAGACCCTATACATAATTGAAACCTGTTTTTTTTTACATTGCATGAATGTTGCGATCTGTAAACAAACAATACATTTTGTTTTATAATTTAGTTGTTTTCAATGAAAGTTTTTAATAATATGTTTAAACACCTGAAAATGAGGAAACCTCACATCAGTGGGCACGTTGACTAAATGTTAGGCTCATATAGTCTGGTTTTCCAGTATCAAGTAGGTTGGGATTAGGATCCTGGCCATGTGTACTGAAGGAGGGTTTCCTTAAATTATCTTCCACTCTCCCTCCACAAAACAACAGGTATATTTACTCAAAATTCTACCTTACTTATCCCTACCCAATTAAAATGCGTATGGCCCGGCTGGGTAGTAAGATTCCGTGGAAAAAAAGTGCACGACTAAGGTATGGAAATTGTAAGTAAAGGATACCGCATCCAAATTTGGATAATAGGAGGTTGTAAAACCATTATTTGTGAGGTCAGTCGGGTCCTAACGTGGGTATCTCAAGTCAAAGTCCTGGATCTTCTGCCAGTTTTATTAATATATGTTTTGCCAAGGTATTCCACGAAGTAAACAGACTAGAGAGAATTGTAAAGTTCTATATGAAAGTCGACCATGCGTGTTCGTGACTAAAAGTTCCAAGAACAGTTTTCCTGGCCGGAGTTTGTTCACGAAAACTATCATCCGTGTGACGCTAATAAATCCTCCCTTGCTCATGCTGTGTTTGCATTGAATCCCAGGAATGAGAATACCTGGAGTGAATATTGACATTTTACTCTACTCCGTGTATACATACCATATATGTGTCGTACGTCCATATCAAACAATTGTCCCAAGTCAGGCATAAAGTTCGTTTACATCGGTCGTTTACATTTCAAGAAGGGCGTTACATTATTGTTGACGGCGGGTGTAGATGGCACCCGTTCCTATGCTATTCCTGCCTTTTGTAACTTACCCCTATTAGTAATACAAATATAATAAAACGTAATTTGGTCCAATCCAGTGACGTATAAGTAACGCACAACACAAGTTTAAATATTATGACATACACACTCCCAGTTCTTCTAGCGAACGGTTTTGTTACCCATTGCTGGTCGGTCACCTTAAAAAAGTGACAATTTCTAGAAGAGTCCATTTGTTAACCGGTTTATCCTGTCCATTTGCTATCATGTATGTTGACCCTTCTGTATTAGGCGGGATGATGGTCTGTGTGTGTGTGTCTATATAAATGACATGTCAAATAGTCTTCAAGTTTGTATATCAGTAGAAATGATAACTTGTCCATCGAGCGCTTGGAAATCAATATTAAACTCATGTTCTTGTCCAGCGGTGTATGGTCAAGGATTGGGATTATTATTTAGAGCATGTTTTAAAGCAATCAAAATGGTTAGTAATTATTAGATGCTTGGGAGATGGGTGCTTCATTTATATTAAAATCACCCTCGTAAACACGTGGTAGGTAAAGTATGGGCTAGGTCACCTTAGCTACCCCCACCCTACCCCTTCTCCTCTTCACTCTTTCTCAACTTCGGAAGGTGCAAGCTATCCATCAACTGGTTCCATCTTCATCTCCATCTTAGCAGAGAAAAACAGGTCCCTTGTGGAGGATTGTGGGTAATTTACTGCGGCCCGCGCTGCTTCATTTATTGCCCTGCAGCTTCATATATATGGTAGGCACGAACCTAGATTAGGCATTTATATTTCCCATTAAATGGGTTAAAGTTTCCCAATTCCACCCTCCATCTCCCTGCAGACACCAGCCATTCATGACATTTGCTAAGGGAGGGGTGAGAGCTGGAGGGGGTAAGGTGGGGTATGGGGTGCTGTTAGTCGACGAATGAATGCCAGACATGTCCCAAGAGTCCAAACAACAGTTAAAAAACACAGAGCGAACAAGTGATGGAGCTGGTGCGAATATAAAGGTACCAGCGTTGCAAATGGGGGGTAGGGAACCGACCGGCCGGAGAACTAGTACCCAATTTAAAATTTTACCAAAAGGTTAGTTAGTTTAATTGACTTCTCTTTAAGAAGAATTTAAGGCAGTTGCGATAAGTTGTCGTTTTTCCTTCTGAACAAATAGAAGAAGAAGCGGAAGGGGGGGGTAAAAATACTCTGTTGGAAAGTTCTTTGGTGGAAATAGTCACGCGTGCAGAAAAGACGGATGTTCTCTTTGAGTTGTGCACGATAGAAGTGAGCGACATTTGCATATTGTACAGGGAGTTTAGTTTGGCTCGGAGTGGAATGAACGTGCCGCATTCACACCTCAGTGACTAGAACAAAGTTGCCGACCAATTACAGAACATGCGACTTTTACGGTTACTATAGGTCTACCATCACGACCAATTGATATTAGATAAAATATCAAACATATTTAATAGTCTTGAATTAAATACCGTCAAATTTGGCTTAAAATTTTACTATTGAAGGAAAGTAAAAATGCAGAAAACTGGTTATTAATAATAAATACGAGAATAATTTAGAGACAACACATTTAATAATATTAGCTTCACATATAGATCTAAGTCTGATTATATTTTATCAGAAAAAATAAAATAGTATTCTGGTAAGAAGAGAGGTTTAAAAAATACGAACTTTTTGTGACCAAAATTAATAACAATTTACTTTATTATAATATTGTTTATATGGGTATTTATACTATATATCAAAAGTTATGGCTGAAGTTTACATGAATTGACTCATTTATGCATGTGTAACTTTGCACCCATACTATAGGTATTTCAACTAGCAACCATTCTATTGTAATTATAACACTTTTGTTTCTTATCTGTCTATAGTTTAAATCCTAAACAAATCTTCGTGAAAAGGTGATCAATATACTATATTTATTATCACAATTTAATTAATTTAAATTGATAAAATTTGAAACTAATTTTTGTAACTAGGTTTACTATTCAAAAGAAAACCATAGAAAAAAAAAGTTTTAAATTTTGTTCAGAACATTTAAGATTCTCGATATCCTTGACTAAATTTATCCTATAAGTTTAATATACTAAATGTACAGTACAATGCTTTCCCTTGATTTAAGCCATTTATAACTTTGGACTGAGACACATTATTAGGATTATTTAAAAAATATATTAATCTAGAATTATTTTTTGTTATAAATACATTAGTTACGTTTATACTCGGTCGTAAAAAGACAATGCTAATAAATGCACAGGGTAAAGGGGGAGGTGAGATGAAAGGGCGAACATTTGAAAAAAAGTGTGAGGCTAAATAATTCATAACCTTCATTTTAAAGAAGCGTTTACCATGATTAGCTTTATAATAATTCGTTTCAACTCCAGTGAGATTCTTTAATGTTGTGAACATAGTTTGTTGTTTATAATAAAATAATGAATCGAGAACTCATAAGTGTTTTCAATATTGTTGTTTCTTAAATTTCTATAAAAAGAAAAACAAATATTTACATTAAAGGATAATACCGAGAACAGAGTTTTCTAGAAAATAGTTGATCTCGTAATATCTCCTTACTTTAAATACTAGGATGATATAATTTTGTGTCATTTTATAAACAGTATAATAGTGTATTAATGTGTGTTACAGGTTTTTATAATATCTGTTTCCAAGTAACTTTTAGTTGAATGAAATATGAAAATGAAGTTTCTCTGTCGAAGCGCTCTTAAGGTGTTAAGAACACGCAAACATTAAAAAAAAAGAACAAATTGCTCCCTCATTGTCCAGTAGTACTGAGCTATGAAGAATCAAAATCTGTAAATTTTTCAATTATATAATTTATATACTTAGTACAAGGATTAATAACGACATAATCTAATTGACATACTCTTAGGTAAGGTGTTAAAAGTAATGCAAAAGCATTCAAAAGGAGAGAAAACATAGTTCCTTGTTCGATAGAGATAGTTTCAATGGGCCCAAGACTCAAATCTCTTTCAGGTGCACTAAAGGCTTCTTTAAACCGGTTATTTTTGATGTGGTTTTCACATCCTCTTTCTCCATGCTAACTCAGTTGCACTTCTATAAGACCTCTTTTTCCCCCATTAATTTTAGGATTGAGTTTTTAATAACCCTTGTATTACCTATCTCTCCCATATANGGTCTGTGTAGTCACCTTCATTTGGGCACAGTGGTGTTTTCTTTTAGATTATCTACTAACCTCTTTACTTGACAGTGCCGGTTAATTTTATCTTAATTATATCTTCATTGCCATTCCATTAACTTAGGCCTAATAAAGGTTGATAGCACTGACGGGAAGTAAAATTATTATTATTTTATTATTATTATTATTATTATTATTATTATTATTATTATTATTATTAGAACCGCGTCTTACTACCCATTCGGGTTATACGCACTTACGCTAATGTGTAATGGTAGGGTGATTGTGAGATGAAATGGAGGACCTACAGTTTAACGTGGAATCCGAACCACGGTGGAGGTCTGGCATTCCCCACATTCACAATATGTCTTGTCAGAGGTGAAGGAAGGGTTTGGTAATCAGATAAATCTATGCCGGGACCGAGGATTGAACCCCGGCCGCCAGCATAGAAGTCTGACACCTTACCCCTAGACTGCCAGGTCACCTACTTCAGAAAAACAGATACATTCTAATAACAATGGATTAACATTCAATAATTCGATAATTTCCTCGCAAAACTGTACTCGCCTATCAGGATCATCTGCTTAATGATGTACCTGAATTATAAACCTTTGGGATTTTCCACATAAGTGCGTTAATTCACTCAATACTGTACACACAGTCAATTTTTTGTTTGTGACAGATCCATTTTCCTTAAATTTTGAAAACAAGATCCAAAAAGGTAACTATGTGATACTTTTTTTATCTTAGTGTATTTGGTTGAATGTTGCTGCCGTTCTTGGAGGACAATGAGCCTCGCCTCCATACAGAAAAAATCAATTCTTTTCTCTCTTACAGACTGTAAACCATTTTCCAAGGTTGGATGCTAACAGTAGAAAGAAACGAGGCAACTAATGGACTTGTTACTGGAATTGATAGTAAAAACAATGTTTTGTTTACGATTTTACACATAAACACTTGTACCTTCCCTAGCTATGTTTGAATAGGCCAAATTCTAATGCCTCACCGGGTGCCGGTGACTCGGAAACTTGTGAGGCTCATTTCTCGTGATAGCTTTTACTATAAAAAAGCTTAACAGCATCATTTTGAAAATGGGAAGACGTGATCTACAGAAATATGAAGTAAAAAATAGGGAGTCTCATTCAAAAAAATCAAAGTGACCTTAACGTCACCTTAGAAACTTCACCCAAGGTCATACCTGTCATTCCACCTTACTTCCCCCTTAGAACAAAACAACTTTTGTTTAAAAACCTTTTTTCTACAATGAGTTGTTTTCGAGATATTTTGGTGGAAAGTTTTCAAATAAACACACAGTATACATATAAAGTGATATACATATATATTTATATATATATGCTTATTCATATGTATGTATATTTTCATATATAGGCCCTGTGTATATATACTTTTATATATTTATATCCTTATTTATGTATATACATATATATGGACTGGGTTAGTCTGAAACTTAGCCTCACTTAGCAACATTTAGTTAAACCCGTTTCTTTTTTATAGAATACATTTTCCTGGAGGGAGAAAGAAAGAGCAAAATAGCGACAACTACGTTTAGTGAACTAGGTTGGAATTAGTAGACTACCAATGATAACCTTCCTTTTCAGGGCTGAGCACGCTCATCGCACACAATAATCTGAAAGAGCTCGACTTGACCACGCCTTCAGTGACTAGCCATACTACCAGCGTGACAGTCACGTAGTGCAATAAGCATAGCCTCCTAGTTCTAGGCGACACTGTTAAACCAACACCGACTAGATAATACCCACTTGAAGTGAAACATATTTACAATACAGCATTCCTTGCTGAATGAAATTTCATGTATTTTCCGTTTCAATGACGGTGAAAAAGGAGCTAATATATTTTCTATAATGTGCAAAGAGATGATATGAACTATAACTAGATAATCTTAAGGCTTTTACGAGAAGTGCTATAATTTAATTTAAGGTCTTGGAGAAATAATTCACCAGTCTGGATAATTATACTTTTTCCCTAATTTGATAAAAACTTTAAACTTTCAGAAATAAGTACACATATTCTTGTTTCTCTGAGTATCAAAGTATAGGATAACGAGGGAATACAAAGTTTAACACCTATAATTGCTGTAGCATATCTCATTATTGTATTAATCCACTAAATTTATATATCTCAAAACAAGGAATGTATAACGACTTAATCAAGAGAGTCAAGATAAGAAGTAGAACTATATGCACTCACACTAATCCGGAGAGGTAATGAGAAAACTACATTTATAAACAAAATGAACAGTGCATCCAACCTATATTTTAACCTCAACTTTGGTACCTCCAGCAATCAACATCGTAAACGTCCGAAACATTGGCTTGTCTGTCTCCTAAGTTAAGGGTCCTGGATTCAATCCGGGTATGTCTTAAAAATGTATCATTGGTGAAATGTGGGTTTTCCCCTTCACAGAGATGAATTAACGGCCGGGGACTGGATGTTGTGTCTGATCTAGATTTAAGTTAATTTGTAAATCGTGTGCTGATATAATCAGTCAGTTCAAAAAGTGCACGGTAAATACTTTAAATAAATAAAATATACCAAACAATGTAACCTAACACCTAAGAATGTGTAACCACTGATGTGAATACTAGAAGTGTTACTTAAGGGCCGGAAGCAATCTTGTAGAGTAATTTTAAAATCAAAGTGAACTACAGAGTCGACAATTAACGATAATATTGGGGCTAGTTTTTTGTAATTTAATCTTAATAACTTCCACATTTCCTTACATAATTGGAAGCCAGAAATTTATTAAATCTCCAGAAAGTCAGTAAATCCTTTCAAATGTAAAAATAAATTGGTTTTATACAAACTTCCTGGTAGCAGTACCAACTACCAGTGATTTAAATAATCAAGCTGAAGGTAACAGGAGCAGAAAATAGACTTTTAAATAATTTCTCAAGCGTTTACCAGTGAAAAGAATGTAAAATATTTAGAATGGACAAACTCATTGTAGGTAATTTTTTGTTGTTGCAGGTGGTTAGTATTAAACAGCAGCCCCCCCCCCCCAACAGGTTCAGGAGTGTTAACTATTATCTTAGCTCTGTTGGCATCTGAAAAACTAATATTAGATACACCTACTTAAAATTACTTCTAAGGAAGTACTATCTCATGTTTAATCACATGTTTGAACCAATTCCAAGACGCTTTTAGCCATAGTTTGTAATAATAACCTGGAAATATAACTATATATAGGCCTATATTTTACACACCTATGTTAACAGGGTGGCCTACTAGAGAGCACTGAGACACGTTGCAGACGTCCAGAAATAGCACGACATTCAAAAAGTGTTTGTTCATTTAAACATATTATTAACACCAACATTGAGATTAAAGGTATCAACATGTTTATATATAAATAAAAACCTTGGATTCTAAGTTTTATTATAATCATATATATTTAATTTGTAAATATTAATATTTTCAGAAACATTTCATGTGAAATTCAGCATCTCTGAGATCAAAGTAAATGGTTAAATACATTGCTCTAGCCTTCTCAAACAAATACAGTTTTTTTTAAAGGAGTGCAATAACACATTTTAACTTAACTAAGGATTGTTTTAGTGATTTTGAAACCTCATTAAATATATGTATATAGTTATATTGTAGTGAATCAGCTGAGGATGGATTGTAGGTAAGATTAGACTGTAAAGATATTTGCAAAATGTGGTTAAAATCTGTCTACTAGATCAAATTATTTTATAAAGAAGCAGGACGGTATTCACAGATAGAAATAATGACATAATGTAATGAGTAAGTTTAAGTTTTGAGTAGAGGGGGAAAAAATAATAAAAACTAATATTCTTGGTACTTAAAATACTTCAAATTGTAGCGTTGTTTTACAAATACTGAGAAGTCGTATGTTCGACCTATAAACTTTCATCCTGAAATAATCGTTATAGATTAAAACCAGTTTATTCTTCCATCTCAAAAAATATAAGAGGATTACGAAACATCCTTTAAAAGAGAACGGTAATACAAGTAGTTTATGAAATGATATAAATACACATTTTTACGTCCCTCATAAAACAAAGAGGCGGCACTAAAAATATAACTTTTTTGTTAGGGTCTCAAACCAATGTCAAGAAGAAGTTATATCCCAATACTACAAACAAAGTTGGTTTAGGTAAGTTCTAAGATTTCGATGTGAAAGGGAATTGATATGCTCTACAAGTTTTCGTCTATTAAGATTTATATTTACAAAGAGACAGTGAGATAGATAGCTTTATTGATAGTGTAGTGTGCTTTTATCCTGAAGACCTTTGTTCAATCCGGGTTAAGGTGTGTCACATTGTGGGCTCTCATTCTATCCTATAATATGCTAGTGCATTTCTCACATTTCCTCATCATTCACGTTTTCAGTAAGTCTAGATATATTGCTTTGATAATAGTCAACACTATATTTTAAAAGGAGAAATAATGTAGCTTTAAGCATTTAAAAGTTATTGAAAATTTAGGTTTCATACATAGTGAGCTAGATTTGCACTTAAAAATTGTTAAAATTTAGTTATTTATTTCACAATATTCTATTTTATAAGTTATAACAACATATCACTAATGTATATGAATAAAAAATTCTTTTTTTAAAAAAGTAAATAATCTGCGATATTGTATCTTAATTTGTACTAAATGTGAAACTCATGTTTAAGATTATAAATGCAAAATTTTCCCCAAATTTAAAACCTATATAATTCACTTGTCTTAATATTTGAAGTAGAACATTGTTTTATATATTATGGATATAATATATAGACAAAAATGGTTAATCACTGTGTTTGTAAACAAAATTGACCCCCACTTATAAAATACTATTAAAATACATCAAAGTCAACTCTTTTAATCTTTGAAATTACCTCAATATTAAACTATAGGATGAGTTCGACCATTACTTAGTAACAACTTAATTTTAATAATCTACAGCTAAATAATCAAATGAATATAAATAGTAGGGCAGTAATTTACAACAGCATACTTCAAGAAAACTATTAAAAACATACTTTTTGTTTGTTTTTAAATGTATATAGCACGGTTAAATTATAAACGAAATAAATTTTATAGAAAAGGATGAAACATTTTTATATTGACACAACGCAACGAACCAGGAGCCTTTTCTAGCACCCTTTTTACTAAATAATAATATATTAATATAAAGCAGAAAATACGGGTATCAAAAATATTATAGTTACATAAATGAAATAGTTTTAATCTAGATAAAGGCAGTTTTAACAGTATGAACTTAGATAAATAAGGAAACTATGAGGTTTTAGTTAAACATTTTGATAAAGCTTAAGACAACTAAGAACACCAAAATTAAATGAAAAAAGTCTATTATGAAGGATTTATAAACGAAGTAACATCAGTATAATTTGTATTGGATCTTGCGTTAATTAGTTATAACTTGCAGTTACTATCAGTGATCATTATTGCTCTTTAATCACGATATATTAATTTGTAGAAAGCCAATTAAAATCTTAAATCACAAATTAAGGGTGTTTCAAGAAAATACAAATAAACCTATACCATATTAAAGCCATTCCATCAGTACTGTTGATAACAATCAAATCAAAAATGTATTTCTGCAAAAAGCTAGTAATAATAATAATTCACCTATTAAACTTGATGAATTATATGATTATTTGAAACAATCAATGGAGAAATGCCTACTATATAATGACTCATCTCGCTTTCCTAAAGAGTCCAATGTGTTGGGCCTACAACATTGGTCAGAAGATGTTGAACACTATTTAGCTTTTGGAAAACCTGATATCCAGTTTTTGTGTGAAAGATATCATTCTAGGATTTCCTGTATCTAGTAGAGAAAAAATGTATGTCCCATTATATACTTTGGAAAATATGTTGGATATAATTTATAATTTCTATTTCTACAAGTGCGTGTTGATATCTACAACATATACCCTGCTATTTATCCAAATGGTTGCCCATATTCCCCCTCATATGCTCTTTAAGGTGAAACAGGAGGGAACGTGAGAAATGTGAAGAGTTTTTGGAACTTTTATATAAAAACATGTTTTGACCAAAATAAATCAAATATTTCTTCAATAGAAGCATAGAGTTTAATTTTCTTCACGTGGTGATATCAATATTTCTTGAATATCTTTCAAAGGTAACCTGACGTTTAATGGCAAGTTCTACTCTTCATACACATAGTTTCTCATCTCATGCCATGTGCTAATGACAGATATTCAAGATATTCACCATATGAAGAAAATTAAACTCAATGTTTCAATAGGAGCAATATATTTTTAACGTATTTTGAATTATTTTTTTCTATAAAAACTGCAAACACACTGACCTTTTCTTGGGGCCCCCTGTCCCCTACACCCCCGACCTTAACCAAAGATGGTATGTCAACTCATAGCTAATCCTATGTCAGCAACATACACAAAAATCAAAATATAATTTTGTGATGATCATAGCTATGATTAAAATACGTGTCGCTTATAAAATATGCCGTAGAAATATGTGTATGTATATATATATTATAAATATATATATATATATAAACAGTAAATTATGGCTAATAAGAGTTTAAATCAAGGTCAAAACCTCTTCGGTTCAATTTTGACATCCACAATAGCTCTCGCAAATTTGAAACATTTTAAAGGAAGAAGAAAACTCCACCCTATAAAAAAACAATGAAGAAGAAAACTCCAGCTAATTAAAAACATATTATTTTAAATATGACTTTTTTTTAATCAAAGCTTCTTTCTTTACCTAGATGCAGCTAATGAATAATTTTAAAATTAAAAAATAACAAAAAACGTATCTTCAACTTCAACTTCGACTTTGTCTCACATGTTGCAAACTTCCCTCCAACTTCAGTTTGCTTTTAAAAGGTGACCTTCACACACCCAAAATAATGGCCAATAACAATAACATATCATTAAAAATATATGTGATGAATTGTGTAGTGTCTAATACCAACTAAAAAGTATTAATTTTGATTTTGTAAATTTTGTAAATTAAGAAAGTTAATATGAGTTCCGATAACTTCTCCCCAGGTAAAATTAAACACTATGTATAATATCTTAAAGCTGTCAAAAATGAAGAAATTTGCCCAATCTATTTTTAATCTGAAGTCATTTCCTTATTATATTTGATAAGATTTTTCGTATACAGTATTAAATTGAGCTCTATATCTATTATTATTATTATTATTATTATTAGCACCGCGTCTTACTACCCGTTTGGGTTGTACGCACTTACGCTAATGTGTAATGGTAGGGTGATTGTAAGATGAAATGGAGGACCTACAGCTTAACGTGGAATCCGAACCACGGTGGAGGCCTGGCATTCCACACATTCACAAGCTGTGATTAGTACACGTCTTGTCAGAGGTGAAGGAAGGGTTTAACAATCAGAAAATCTGTGCCGGAATCAAGGATTGAAGCCCGGACCCCCAACACACAAGTCTGACACCTTACCCCTTGACCACCTCTCTATATCCAAACGATTGAGATTCAATTCAGTTCATATCAGCTGTTTTCAAGAATATTGTATATTCTGTTGAAATTATTTTGTAACTACATAAAAGTATTTTGTATTCGATATTATTTTGATTAAATTGTAATAATTTATGGAGATTTGGCATTGGTAAAATGTTTTTAAACCAAACACATATCATCCTGCTATAATTTTTTGATACGGGCATTTCCCAGATTTTAAAAAGGTTTGACTGATATACTTAATATTTGAGGATTATCTTATAGTTTACAAAACATAGGCCTATGTTATTGCCATTTCTCTTTTATAAGAAAGTGGGATTTGTTTACAATTTTAACAGAGATATCAAGGAATTTTACACTTCATGTTGATAAATTATGATTTAGTAATCTTCTTTTGGGTTAAAAATTAATAGCCAGATGTTGAAATTGAGAACATTAATAAACGTATGTAGAGTATAGGGAAACAACCTCAACCGTGGCCGTGATGTCTGAGGCATTAGACCTTAAGTGCACTTTACCGTCGTTGAAGGAAGGATTGGCTTTTTAATCTCGTTCATTTACATTAAGGATGCACTTCAAAATGTAATTTTCCCATCTATTTTTCCACGCTAATGTGGGTACTTTTATTATAAAACTATCCTGCATTCGCGTTAATATTTCTGGTGCTAAAAGTAAAAATGTAATTTTTTTGGAGTAAGAGGCACATTAAATAAACTTTAGGTAGAATATCAAGGTTTATTTATTTTATGAACACAAAACTTTATCTATACTTAATAAACATGAAAAAGAAAAATTAATTAGTATATAATTAAAATCTATAAAATTTGAATCAATATTGGTACATTTTAAAGCCTTTTATGATAGGATATTAAGGTTTACATTCTATTTTTAACAGTATTGCATTCTGGTACCAGTTATATTGAGGATTTTATCTTTATATTAATAAAGATACAGGAGTTTTAATGATAAAGGAAACGTGCCAGAATTTACTTAGGAATAGGAATGTATATCCACATCGTTGATAAAATTAATCTCTCCTTTCCCTCTTTGATCATGGAACCCAGGCAATTAGCTTTTTTCCTTCAATAATAACCTGATAAATTTACCTACAAATATTAATATGTCTTGGGTGGGAGTCATAAAAAAGTAAAGGTACAGTTTTAGCGGATTGTTTGCCTATTACATCAAAACAATTCATTTTTTGTGATACGAACTGTACGCGTATGTCTTATAAGTCATAACCTTCCAGTGAGGAGCCATAGCCAACTATAACAAAGGCTGGATTTGGATGAGATGTCATTTATATTTTTGACATATCGCAAGACAATACTAATGTGCATATAAACTCTCTTCGTGATTCTCTGGTTTTGGAATATTTTTTTTCATAATTTTTAGATGTTTAACTAGTATTTTCATGATTTTAACCATTCTTTTTGTCAGATTAAGGTACGGATTTGGAGTAATATCCATATTTAATAAATTTATGAATATTAAAACATAAGAATTTTCTTTACACATCTGTCAGGCTGACAGATAATGTGGGCTTGAAATTAACTTTGTATTCTCTTTAATTTAGTGATAAGAAAATCTACATTCCTGGTGAAGTACTGTAACTAATCTGGAAAGATTTCTAGGAAGAGGGGTATCATTATTATTATTATTAGCACCGCGTCTTACTACCCGTTCGGGTTATACGCACTTACGCTAATGTGTAATGGTAGGGTGATTGTGAGATGAAATGGAGGACCTACAGTTTAACGTGGAATCCGAACCACGGTGGAGACCTGGCATTCCTCACATTCACAAGATGTCTTGTCAGAGGTGAAGGAAGGGTTTGGTAATCAGATAAATCTTTGCCGGGACAAGAGGGGTATCAATTTCTTCTGAAATAGGTATTTATAAAATCAATGTTCGTGTCTTAGTGAAATGAAAGAGTTTATATGCTAAAGATCTTTCATGGCACACAGATCCATTTTATTAAAGGCTTGTTTGATTTATTAATTTTCATTCTTTCCAAGTTTTTGTTGATATTTTGAGTGGTTTTTAATAGTATGAAATAATATTTATAATATTTGTATTTTGTGTAAATTTGTTGGGTTCCCGATAGTAAATAGTAGTAGCCTTTTGACCCTTACATTCTTGTAAAATAAATTCATTTTATATACACATACTAAATAATTATACCACTTTAATTATACTCTACTACGTGAGTAGGCCTACATTTTTTAAAGTATACACATAGACAATGAAAAATCTTTCCTTTTATTTCAATGACACTAATCTCATGTAATCATCTCATGTTAAAAGTTTCTTGGAATGATTCATAATAAAGCTGATATTTCACATCGTTCAGAGTGAAATGTGGCAGATGTTGCGACTGTCGCGCCACGGTGTCGAGGATCCAAACCCTTCTCTCTTAGCCTCTAATATGACGGTGATCGGTCATCGTGGACCACCGCCCGCCTCGATAGCACCCCCTGCCAACCTCGCAGACATATTTCCCCGACTTAACTTCACGGCATATTTCACACCCAAACTGTCCTCAGTCCACCACACAAAAGGTGGAACACACAGAATAATAATAATAATAAAAAAAGAGCTTGACAAATTTCTCGTTTTAGTCCAAGAAATAAAACAGGTAGGGAGTTATTTCTGAAAATGTGTCCCGTATGTTGCGGTGCCTGGAATTTACTGCAGGCCATTCCCTAGTAAATGCCTATGACTGCTGAATTTCACACATGAAGGTCCATTTTACGACGCAGCGCATTGAATAAAAGGCTGGTGGGTGTAGGAGATGGGAGGGTGGGTGGGAGGGGGAGAAAGGTGGGGTTTGGGGTGGGGACCATTTCTGAAACCCGTCAACTGTATCCATCTCGCCATGGAAATGGCAATAATACGGAGGCGAGGCGAGGAGGCGAAGCGAACCGCTCAGAGAACTGGGGGCTGATTTACGACAACCAGTCCAAGTGTCGATACTAGCGCCATCTGGCCTCCGCGTGCTTCGGACAAGCGTCATTTGTTACTTTCTCAAGTTGGTAGGAGGGCGAAGAGGGAGGGTGGAGGTGAGGTGGGGAGGGGGGGGGCAGTTGCCCAAACAAATCACACGACTGACCGGGGAGCCCGACTCCACTCGCAATATTAAATAAATGTCAAGCCCTCTTTTACATAGCACCTCCATCCCCTCTCTCTTCGCTCCTAGCGTCCTCGGGGTTAGGACAAGAGCACCAGTAGGGTTATGATAGAAAGGACCACTGTCCAAGAGTGGCTTTGTCTTATTCCACGCATGACACTGAACGGCGAGAAACAAAGCACTTTTCTTAAAGGGTAGTATTCTATTAAACCCATTTCATAATCTTCCTACCCTTACAGAGTTGACGTAGATTTGAACAAGGCATTTAGCAACTGTTTTAACGTTACAAATTAAATTCATTGCAATTATATTTATTACTAAAATTTAATATATTATTTTTAAAGTGTATTCTATCTAAACATATATCAGACTATATATATATAATTAACTTTTAAACTTATGCTCAGGTTTGGTTATAGGCCTTTTACATTTTTCTCCACTATTTAGATTTCTTACAGTTATCTTGATAACGTTATGATCTAGGGTTTCTTGCATCAAATGTATTTTGTAGCAAGTATAATACTCTTTATTAAAATCTTTAGGTGGAAACAATAAGTCTTCAGACCCGATTCAGTGGCCGAATGGTCTAAGACATCACTCTCATGTTTGATTGGTCGGCTTATGATGGGTAAATCGAGGTTAGAGTACCATTAGGGTCTACTGAGAGTGGTATTTCATAAATGGTTTCCCACTCTCCTTCCGAACAAATGTGGGTAAATTAGCTCTAAAATGCTTCCTTCCTCAACCCCCTTTGCATTAGAGTAATAGTCATTTCTATAGATATAACCTAAACAGGTGGTAAGACATGGTGATATAAAATAAACAAAAATAGATATTCACCTATCTCTCTTGAGTTTCATGCAAACATTTTAGATCTTTCCTAAAATTGGCTACTTATCCAATATTGTTGAGCAGGTAATCTCACTATGGACCTTCGTGTTTTTACAAAGAGCTTCAACTTCAGATGCCATATTCTGATTAATATGATACAAATGTATCTATCACGAATATCTGCATTGGTGGGCGGGTGGAATGAAAGTCAGTATCATCTAGTCTGGTGACGTGGGGGTCGATGTTGAGTTCCAATCGGGTTTCTTGCGATTTATTTTCCTAAAAGCTTTCCAAATCCCCCTTGTAAATATTAAGGTCATTCGACTAGCAAAACGTATGCGAAGTGTATAATTATAAACTATAAATAGTGATTCAATGATTTTAAACTATTACAGTTCAAGATTTATAAGGGGCCAAATTTAGATTTTATGCGTTTTGCGTACCATTGTTAAGGTAAAATAGCTAGCGTATGGGACTAAAATTTAGTATAACTAAACAATAATATAAGGTGTACAAAAGGATATAATTATGATAATAGTATTTTCTTTAATATTAATATTATTTCATTCTGTACAGTGTGCACCTCATATTGATGTATAGTTATACTATAGTTCAGTCCCATAGATCTATTATTTTATAGTGGGGTGGATAATTAATCGATTTTACTCCAATCGTGCACTTCTGGATAAAATATTGAAATTTGACACATATGTACTGTACAAGTTATATAAGATTACGTTTTTTGAGGTAGAGCCCAACTATCTGCCATCTTGGTTCAAAATGGCAGCTCAAAATGACGACAAAATTATTTTTTTAACTGTAAATTTTGAAATAGCGTTTTAGAAAATAGTATTTCAAACAAATACTGTAGGACGCACTGTTTAACATATGCTGTCTATTTACTGTTTTGTGATTAATTTAATAATGATATAGATGGTTAAATAACTAAAAGCTAGTTTTAGAAATTATGTGTGTAGAAAACTCCGTTTGGGAATACCTATTTTCTAGAAACCTTTTAAACAGTTTAATGAACTACGATGTATTCTTCATGAAATAAAGCATAGTTCTTAAATTGTTTTGATATAAGAGTATATTTAGTTCTAAAAATAGCAACGGTCCCGTGTCCCTGATACTAGAAATGTATCTATATTCGATAGCCTTCCAAACTTAAACCATGATATCTATAAATAATTTATGGAGGGTAAATTTACGGCAAACATTACTAGAAATCCTTTCTCGTCTATGCCCCCTGACTAAGCTCATGAACAACTTAATTCCATTGTAAAGGAAGATGGATTGGATTGAATTGAATCCAGACAATCTGTGAAAATGGATGGTGGCAGGACCAAAAGTGCCAAAGGTTGTGACGGACGCTGAAAGCACATACTTGAAAAGTTAAATTTTGATAAACACCATGAAAGTGAACTCTCTTTCCAGTGAAAGTTTTTCCTAAATGCAAAAAAATGTAGTGGTAGAGTTCAAAAAGTCTATAAATCCTTTTGAAGATACTACCTTGAGCTCAGTAATGTTATAAGGAAATAAGTTGCATTCGAAAATACCATTAGACACCTGTTTAAGATAATGGAGATTGGAAAAGAAACGTTTACAGTATATGTTTCCCAGCCTTTAAAGAAGCCACCAGTCCCAATTGAGGAATCAATAACAAACCATGAGTCACTAATCAAGGATGGAAACAAGACTAAAACGTTTTTGAAATAATCATAGAGTGATCCAAGTCTCTTTGCAAAACTCTACATATAATGTCAGCACTGAGGATCAAACATGGAAACATTCTTTATGATTGAGAATCAGGCAATCCCATCATAACTTTCAGACTGTGGAAAACTAAAAAAACCTCAAAACTGGATCTTCTTCAGTGTTTTAATAAACTCTATGAACATAATGATGAGGATAAATATTTATTATCTGTGGACAAAATACACCTGAGATCTTCAGTTTGGTCTCCAAATTTATATGTGAGCAGCATAAGCAGATACAAAGCAAACTAACAACAAAGTAAGTCATTGCAATAGTTGGAAGTAACATCATTTAGTAACTCTTGTCAACACTCAGATCTGCAGCCATGCAATCATGAGGAGTATGAGAGCTGAATACCAATGCACGCCTGAGAAGCATCCAAACAAAGACATACAACAACCATAAGAACTCTTGGCACATATGTTTTTACCCTTGCAATAGCACTTTATGAAGAAATGTCAGTGGAGAGACCATGGATAGCTTTTGGAACAGGCAAAACCTGCCGGTATATCCCTGTCCACGATATTTATGAGAAACCTGCAAAGGCAAAAGCAGTAACATTTTTCCATGCGTTTACAGGTGCTGATTCAACATCTTTTTTCTCAAGTTAGGGTGAGAAATAATCTTGGGGGATATTTAAAACCTTACCACAGTTCGTGCCTACATTTCAAGCTTTTTTAAAGACTATAATAAGCATAAAATAAGAAATGAGTACAATAGAGATTTTCATTGTACTTCTTAAAGACAAATTCTCCTCACATTCAACAGTAAATGAATTCTGAAAGGAGCTTTTTTTTTACCAAAAAAAAGGCCTTTCAATCGATCAAATCCCACCAACCAAAGTTTTTTTTCTTATCAACATACACTGCGTTCCTCTTATCAAGCAGAATACTGTTGGGGACAGTCTAAAATGATATTCTTCCATGGCCGTAAAAGTGTGGTTGGATAAAAGATGGCCAGTGGGGGAGCTACGTTTGTACTACTTTACCCCAAGCAATACTTGTGTGCAACGAGCTATTTCATTGCTCGTGAAAAGAAGCCAGCTTCAAGATATGCAAGTGTAGACTTGCTAATATGAAGTATACGTCTTTGTGTAACTGCCACGGCTGCGAAAACCAGGGAGATTGTCTATACTGGGATAATGTATAAAAAAACTGTGAACAAACAAGTGTATTATTATATTGTAACAAGTACTACTAAAATCATAATATCCATGTAACATTATGCTTTTTATGTATAATATCCCGTAATATTATAAAAATTATAAAAAATAGAATACCATCATGCATAAAATTTGCTCTTGTTTATCAAAATACAGAATACTTAGGATATTTTAATACAAATATTATCATTTGAAACAGCCTACCATTAAAATGCAGCACGTTTTGTTTCATATTTTTGGTATGACTGACTACCACTTTGATCTTTCCTTTATGGGGGAAACCTATTGAGAGTAGACAGGGTTATGGTAGGTGAAGTGAATGGGAAGGGGTGAGATGGTTTAGATTTAGAAACACCCCCACGGGGGACTACAGAGTGAATATCAACCAATTAACGAACCCTGACTTATCAACCAGATTTATCTGAAAGCTGTGCACTTGTTAAGTTGCCCAGAGGGCTTACAACACAATTACTGCTCTCCAATTCATACTGAAACTCCAGAGAGGAGCATTTGGGAGATTCCCCACTGGAGTTTTCCACACAATTAATGCCCAAAACATGGAATTTTCTACAATTAATATTTTACTCATCTAATCGATGTTATTAATTTAATCGAAGAGTGTAAATAGACTAAGTGTTTAAAACAGTGGATTCTACTATTTATATAAGTGACATTATTTCAAAAGCACCTATTTCAAGAATTATGGTTGATTACAATTTTGGCCACCATTTTAAGGCGCCATTTTAAACCAAGATAGCGGATAGTTGGGCCTTACCTCTAAACACGTACTCCTATACACCTAGTATATATGTACCAAGTTTCATTTTTTTTTAAATCAAAAGTGCACTATAAAGGTGGCTATACGCTTTACTATTAGGGGCCATACATGTATTACGTAGATCACTTGAGGGGGAGCGAGGGGAGAAGGGGTCCATATTAGCGTTACGCTGAGTGACATGGGGAAGGGGGGTTTAG
Organism: Timema californicum; assembly: GCA_902141385.1. NCBI lineage: Eukaryota > Metazoa > Arthropoda > Insecta > Phasmatodea > Timematidae > Timema > Timema californicum. The sequence goes on along the minus strand of CABFOW010003677.1, from coordinate 20,537 downwards.
GATAGTGTAACGTAACTAAGATGTTTAAAAATGATCTAGTCATGTATAAACTTAAGATATTTCACACTTTTAAAATAGTTTTTTTTGTAAATACAAATAAAACTGTTTGACTATAAATTGCATTCTTTATTCAAAATCCTACTTATTTTAAACTTATAAGATCTGACGTGAAAATAACTAGTCTAATCAAAAAAACAGCTCATTCGAAAATGACATGAGGAAAGGGTGCTTTTTTATAGTTAAAACTGGAAGTGTTACGTAACTTGAGGGTAGGAGGTGTTGCCAAAGCGTTATGGAGCGTGATATGTTGGAGGAGGTAAAAAAAAAGAGCCTAAAATGGCGTTACGTAATACATGTAAGGCCCCTTACCTTAAAAATGGTAGGCAAAAAATCATAAAATAGCAAGTTTGTCCCCTTATAACTCATTAAATTAAAATAGTTCAAATCATTGATCAATTATTATAAATTATAATTATATACTTGTTAAAACTATTACATACAATTTTATGATGGAATGACCTTAACATTTTTGAGCGGGAGGGATTATACCACTCACATCTGTAAGAATTAAATGACGGTTATATGGAGTTAACACAGGACACTGAATGAGATGATGATAATCTATATATAAGTTTGAAGCGACTCTTTTAGACTAGATATGACCAACTTGTCGAGTGCGATTGACCGGTCGATTTCACGTCAGTTTTCATTTGATCTTGTAAGAAAACTACATCATCATTAAAGAAGATATTTTAATCCCTTAAACTAGCAAATATATCAAATTCTTTCAAATATTATTTGAGTGTGACCAAAATTAACTTGATCTGCATAGGATGATTAAATAAGTTACTGGTAGTTAAATTTACTGTACATTTTATCTTCTCTACACTTTTTTCTTTAAAGTTATTCGACATAAGTATTTGAGAGAAGATTGATATTAAGGAATGATCTCTAGAAAAAAAAGAAGCAAAAGTAGAGTAGATAAACGTTGGGATAACACAAGACTTATGATAAGATTATAAGTCGATGTGGGCATAAAAAGATGACCACCTTGCTTTAGACAATAATTCTTATCGAGAGAGCTCACTCAATTCAACCAATCTTCACATTTCTAAATTAAATTTTATGCACAAAGAACTTGACCAAAAAATTCAAAAATAATCTAAGGGGAAACAGCTATTTCAGAAAACGACAGTTTATTTCGATAAAAATTTCTAAATTTCTACAAAAAACTGATTTTAGTTTCCTATTAGAAAAAATAATAAAGCTTTTACTTTGAGGATTATCATTTCAAATGTTGGCATGCTTCCTCTAATTTCAAACTTCCTAGTACTAAATTATTAGCGTAATTATTGACTCATGCGTGAAATCCGAGCGGGTGGTAAGATTTGGTGCTAAAAATAATAATATATACAGTATATATAATTTACTTTAGTCATCAAATAGCAGTTTAGGTCTTTGTTAAAAAAAAGTCTCAAGATGTAAATGTGCACCAAAATTACAGAAGAACTGAACCTAGTCTATTTATTCTCTACTAAAAACGCTTGTAAACTTGGGACAGTTCAAAAGAAAGTGGACTCGGGGACTCGTATCCTACTAAAGGCTGAGCAATAAATCCACAATATTTCTTTCTTATATTAAAAGTAAAGTTTTACTACCTCTGGTAAGTCAGTAGATGATATTTCTACATAGTTATTAGTCTCGAATTCAGTTCTAGATGAATAAATGGTAAAGAACCCCGCATGGACATTCTCGCTCTATCGTTTGAAAATGTGAAACGAAATAATATACACTAGCAAATCCAAGCATAAATTGCACTATACTTATGTAAAACTTTTTTTTTTAGTCCCGATTTTAAATTTTATAATTTTGTTTTTAAAGAATCAATGTCCTCATTTATATGTTTGGACCTATAAAAAAAATCAATGTTTGGTCCACAAGGGTCAACACTTCGTATTAAAATTTCAATTTCTGGCTAAAATTTTCGAAATTTTATTAGGTGTTGCAAATCTTCATGCCATCGCATTGCTATTAAATTTCTCATTTATAAATTTTGACCAATAAAAAATGTAAATATTGACTATTGAGTCTAAAATGGATATATACCATTGTTGTAGTAAAATTTCTCCTAAGCGGTTTAAGGAAAACAACATAAACTCTTAGACTTACTTATATTTAATGACTTTATGGCATTGGAAAATTATTGGGGTAAAACATGAGTATGAACATATTTTAGTAGGAATAAAGCGTAGGTAAGTTATTTTAAAATATAAGTCTAGTAGAGTTCCAACAAATATTTATAGCCATCTGTTTATTATTTAATTTCATAATAGTAAATTCTGTAAACTCTCATTTACTTACTACTAATTATTAAAGCATAATTCACCCATTACAAATTATATAAATTACTAAACGATTGTGTTCACATTAATAAAATTTATTATGCTTGTTTTAGGTTTATCAAAACATCCCGGGAAATAAGTACGTTTATGAAATATTGGAATCCCTAACGGATGGCATGGCATTAACTAATAGAGGACGCCCACTAGTTGGAGAGTGGATTGTATTAAACAAAGCGTTATGCCGTAGCCTTTTCTCTATTAATCAGGAAAAAAGGTATTATGCGACTACCACGTTTGTCAGTCTGTTTGTGTTAGCTTAAACCGTTTATCGTAATGACAAGATTTTGATAAAAATTGGTAATCAAAGACGTATCAGGTTAATGTTTTTTTTTATCTTCTCGTGATCATCATATAGGGACAAGGATTGTTAATTTTTTTAATACCATTTTGATCATATTTTTTTTATTACCATAAAGTGATTAGTAGCATTAATCAAAGTTGGCCTACCTTTTTTTCAATAATATGTAGGGGTTACAAACAGTAAGAAATATCTAGTATAAATAAGATAAGTTTGTACCAAATAAAAAGTATCTAAATATGTCACAACCTACCCAAACAATACGTATTTAAATAGAGTAAACCTATATATATAATATAGTGTACCTTATTTTATTTTATTCACACAGATGGTCCATAAAAATTAATAATAATTTCATTTAAATATTTTAATTCCTGTATAAAGTGTATAGCCCGAACGGGTAGTAAGACGCGGTGATAAGTATTAATTCTTGTATACAAAAACAAAAAAATAAGATCCTGACATTTTTTAGAAATACCCACGCACACATGTAGGAATGTAAGCCTATGTTTATAATTAACTGCCTATAAATATCTTGGATTATTAATATAGTTTTACCTCTATGTGTGAGTTATATACTTTTTATAGCTCATGGTATCTATGTTTTTAATAATAATATTTAGCACCGCGTCTTACTACCCGTTCGGGTTATACGCTTTAAATACTAATTACGCTAATGATTAGGAATTGGGAAGGTTTAATTAGAGGAAGTGAACCCACATTTGCGTGGAGGGAGAGTGGAAAACCATTTAGGAAAAACCTCCCCCAGTTCACCCGACCGAGATTCGAACCTCGATCTCCCCGTCCTCAGCAGTCGAGCTTCAACACGACAAGCGCGTTAGCCAATTACGCCACCGAGGCGTGTATCCAAGTTTTTAGAATTTTATACTCATCATGTTTGGTACTTAATAATTTAGCATTTAGTATTGTGCTCCTGCTATCAAAATGAACGGATTTATAAAATAATATCAGTCGGGTGAACTGGGGGTGGTTTTTCCTAAATGGTTTTCCACTCTCCTTTCACGCAAATTGCGGGTTCACTTCCTCTAATTCAACCTTCCCAATTCCTAATCTATTAGCGTAATTAGTACTTAAAGCGTATAACCCGAACGAATAGTAATACGCGGTACTAAATTATTATTATTATTATTATTATTATTATTATAAAATAAGTGTTAAACTAAACATTAACATAATATTTTATAATATGATTAAATTATTTTGAAATATTTTTGAAAGAGACCTAAAATATGAAATGTTTGAAAGAACTTTAATATAATTTGGTTAACTAATAGGTCTCTTTTCTTACACATAATATGTAGAGAAATTGGTTATTTCATTTGATAGCGAAAAACCCTCAAATCATGGGTAAACAAATTTAAGGAAAAATTATAATGTGCACATAGCCAACTTGTAGTCAAACAAGGGTCATAAGACCACGGAGTATTTCTAAATATTGAGCCATGTTCGTTACCTAATAAAGGATGTAATGAGAAGATATATCTGAAACAAATAGCAAAAGAGAAAGAAGAGTTATACTGTTATACTATCGCGATAACTAAATAGGTCCTCCTGGCATGGATATCACTCACACAAGAATAAACACCGATTGGTCCCTAGCGAATAAGCAAGGGTGTTGATTGGGAACAATCCAGTAAAAGTGAGAACTGAGAAAAAGCGGGCGAGGTGTGTGGAAGAGTCTATTAGGTGCGAGAGTGGAAGAATGGGGGAGTAGCCACTTCATTAGTAGCCGTGCAGGCGGAGAGTGAGGCGGTCGGACGGGTACGGAGTGTGGGGTGTGTCCAGATTGGCAGCTGCGATGTGAAGGGGGTAGTAGTAGGGTGGGAGTGGGTGGTAGGGGTGGAGAAGTCCAGTCAGGGGTACAGACTGCTGACTCGGCACGCGGCGCTCGGCCAAATGGCCAGTGGGGGCTAATGGCCGCAAAGGCCGCTACTTACCACGCGAACACTAGGCTCCCCCACTTCTCTCACTAGCTCGCCAAGCAAATTGTTTAGGCCGGCAAAAAGTCGAGAAGCAAGGCAAGGCAAGACGACGACGACGACCACGACGACGAACCTGGTTAGATTTGAATCCCCCACACCCCCTTATTTTTTTCATCCAGCTACACTAAAATGAGAGAGAAAGAAAGAGAGAGAGAGAAAGTCAGGGACGAGAAAAGGTCGTGCATGTTTGTCCTAGCTCGTTTGTCAAAGGGTCCAACCAAGCCACCTCGCATCTTCTCCCGTCCTTTCCGCGATCCCACCGCTGCCACCATTTCCAATAAAAAGACAAGCTAGCTCAGCGAGCGTTATACTAAGGCATCCGTATCAGGAACATTTGTAATAAATCCCGACGAATGTCGCACAAGCTATCACTTTCTATATAAGTAAATGCTTGGGGATTGGGAGGTAGCGTTCGTTTGTATTTGGTGGCATTGGGAAAATGTGTATTGGGGCAGGTGGGGAAATCTGAAGATCGGTATCGAAGAAATTGCTTTTATTTCATAGGTCGACACATTTGTGTGTGTGTGTGTGTGTGTCGATTATTTGTTGGTGGTACCAGGTTGGGAAATATTCACTGCTGTCTTTGAGAGGATGGTGGAACAGGAGAGGAGATGCAGACTCCGATAGATAGGCGAGACGGGCGCGATATTAACGGATATTATGCAGGGGTTCTTCGTGCATCTGTCGTCACACTAGTAGAAACACGAGGGGTTCACTATGTGGCTGGGTGTGGTTTGCATTTATAAAGAAAGCGTAGCTTAAGGAAGTAAGCAATGTATGCTCAGCCAAGACATTTACTATTGATGTAATTAATACTATCAATAGTAAACACTAACATATTTAATAGTTACATATATATTTTTGTGTAATAATCCGTCTCAACATATTTTTATTCTTACCTACAACGTCTTACGAAAGCTACACTATAGATGTTCAAGTATTTTTGATTAGAAACGTGTAAAATATAAACATAGTAAATACTTTTAAATTCTGCTAGGGAAATCAATTTAAAATTACTATAACAATAAGAGCTCTAATCACTTGACCAATTACTAAATACTTACAATTTTTCTTTGGTAGATTATTATTTATTTTGAAGCTATCATATTGCTGGCATTATTATTGTTAATCTAAGCATCAACAGCTTATCTTGTTATCAAATAAAAAGTAGCTGGTTTACTAAATACTTTGTTATTATCTTTGATTAAAACAAAATTAAAGTGAATAATTCCACTGAGCTAATGGCTGTTGAAAATTTTACATTCAGTGATAAGTCACCTATCATAGAGTTCAATATAGTGTTTCGAACACATACGAGTAATTTACTACACTTTTAATCCTATGAATCGATGACAACATGAATATATTTCAATGGCTGATTAATGCTACATTTATTTTTTATGGATAATTTGTATTTAGGAATAATAATAATGATAGTAATAAGAGTGCGTTTGAGAATATGCTCCATTATAAAAATTGAATTGAAATAAATATGATTTAAGGTGTTGGTAATAGCTAACATTTGTAGACAGTAATACTTCTAACTTTGAAAAATTAAGATCATAATCTAGTTCAATTGCACATTGTATAATCTAACCATGCTAAGTTTTCAATTCAATATTTTGATAATTAAAGCACTTTGCTGTTTTAATTTAAAAAAAGAGGTGATTTGAAAAAAAAAGTGTGAAATATTTAATCGAGGAGATGTGGAAGGCACATACAAACACACACAAACATAATAAGGCAATATATTTATGAATTTAACTCATACTGGGTGTGGGCCAACAATTTAAGTAAACGAAATTCAACAGCTTTAATCCACCCATGGAAGATTTAATATATCATATATAACATATCCAGAAACGTAATCAATGCTCGCCAACTTAGCTAAGACCCGCATCGGTGGTCGCATGGTCTGACACATCCATCTCGTGTCGAGATTGATTGCCGAGATGATGGAGAGATTGGGGTTTTAATCCTGTTAGGGTGTATTGAGGGTGATTTTTCCTAAACGGTTTCCCACTCTTCTTTTTGATATTATCATTTTTCCATCCCTTGTAATCAGCTCATATTTTATTACTTTTAATATTAATATCAAATCATCATATCTTTATCTTCCTTCCTTCTATACTGTTCGTGTTCAGGTTATTGCAACATTGCACTATTTTTTCTTGCCACAGTCGAAGATAGGGATGACTCATTATTGCAAAAAAAACAACTTATATGTAGAAGGAATATAATTGTTCGGGGTGCGTTACAAACAAAGCTACCTACAGTACAAAACACTCGTCTCACAAACTTTATATGGGCAGGAGGTGTGTTTATGGCGTCAACGAATCTTATTTGAATTTAGGTGACCTGGTGGTCTAGGGGTAAGGTGTCAGACTTCTATGCTGGCGGCCGGGGTTCAATCCTCGGTTCCGGCAAAGATTTATCTGATTACCAAACCCTTCCTTCACCTCTGACAAGACATCTTGTGAATGTGAGGAATGCCAGGTCTCCACCGTGGTTCGGATTCCACGTTAAACTGTAGGTCNTAATAATAATAATAATAATAATATTTGAATTTAATATTATCAAAACCGGTATCTAAACTTTCATAAGACATGATGTTTTATCAAACAAATATTTTATTAAGATTCAATAAATAATGAGAAATAAATATCATATCAATAATAATATTTAGCACCGCGTCTTACTACCCGTTCGGGTTATACGCTTTAAGTACTAACTAATCTAATGGATTGGGAATTGGTAAGGTTAAATTAGAGGAAGTGAACCCGCATTTGTGTGGAGGGAGAGTGGAAAATCATTTAGGAAAAACCACCCCCCGTTCACCCGACCGAGATTCGAACCTCGATCTCCCCGTCCTCAGCAGTCGAGCAGCTCAACACTACAAGCGCGTTAGCCAACTACGCCACGGAGGCGGGTAAATATCGTATCAGGTAACATAAATCTCATAATACAAGTACATGAACTGAAGATTATCCTTATTCATAGATTTAATCTTGAATTAAACTAGAACATCATCGAATGCATCAATATTCCCCAAACTATGACTAAATAAATAATTCACCCCTTGTAAAGGGTATATAAGGATAACCATTAAAAACCCCCGAATGTTAACTATACAACATTGCGCCCAACGTGAGGCTTGATCGCATAGTCAGTAACCCCCGAGGGTGAATATTAAACAATATCACCCAACGTGGTGGTAAATAGATATATTCACTAATTTCCAACCCAAAAAATAGTTCTCACAACATGACTCCCAATGTGGGGAACACTAACTTGACAGCAAAAATAGTAAAAATGAATCATGTAACTTTTATAGAAATTCGGGTACATTTTGTCTAAAACTTTACCTTCTCCATTCCTACTATATTAGCGTAATTAATGTCTGTGTATAACCCAAATGGGTACTAGGAGGACACAGAGGGGAAAAAAAACTTAGCGAAGCTTCTCAATTAATACTGATAGAAGTGAATCAGTATCGAGCAGCAATCTAGCCAACTAAAGTTAATATTTGTGAATGATGGTGCACCGGTCCTTGAATAATAGGTTAAAGGTTAAACAACAAGCTATAGGCCATATAAATGGACACCAGTCTGTTATTTCAGGCTACAGTGGAATAATAAATACTATATTTGTTCTGAGCCCTCGTAAAATAGGGGACGTTTAATAGAAATTCAAAATTGTTCTAAAGCAAATTGTACAACATTAAATTGTGGTAGTTATATTGCTTCAGTTTTTTTTGTTAAAATCGTTTTGTAAATGTTTTTTTTTCTTTTAAAGCACATATATTTGCGGTAGATATAAATATCAAACATGGCATACATAGGAAATAATTAACTTAATTTATGTTAATTTTAATGATTCATGGAATATATTTTAGTTTATAAGGAGATTTAACATATGAACTATTCTATTCCTAAGCAATTATAAATGAGTGAAAATTTATAAAAACCATTAGTTCCACTTTCGAGACAATAAAATATTTGTTTTTGTTCCTTAGAACCTAATAATGAAAACTATTAAGTGGGTTAAGGTTCCATTAGTATGTACTGTACGTTTCTGGATTCGTATTCCTATAGCTCTGAGATATGCTCGAAGTATTTATAATTATTCAGTTTAAAGGACGCTGAGAACAAATTTTAAATCTTAAAAACAAATAATATATATACAGAAAGCTATCATAACAAAGCCAACATTTTTTCAAAAATCGGGTTGATGTAGAGATTCCAGAATCTTTAAATGTAATACTATATTGAGTATCGCAATACTTTATCTGTCCTTTTTCTGTACGTTTGCACCGGTCCTTGAATAATAGGTTAAAGGTTAAACAACAAGCTATAGGCCATATAAATGGACACCAGTCTGTTATTTCAGGCTACAGTGGAATAATAAATACTATATTTGTTCTGAGCCCTCGTAAAATAGGGGACGTTTAATAGAAATTCAAAATTGTTCTAAAGCAAATTGTACAACATTAAATTGTGGTAGTTATATTGCTTCAGTTTTTTTTGTTAAAATCGTTTTGTAAATGTTTTTTTTTCTTTTAAAGCACATATATTTGCGGTAGATATAAATATCAAACATGGCATACATAGGAAATAATTAACTTAATTTATGTTAATTTTAATGATTCATGGAATATATTTTAGTTTATAAGGAGATTTAACATATGAACTATTCTATTCCTAAGCAATTATAAATGAGTGAAAATTTATAAAAACCATTAGTTCCACTTTCGAGACAATAAAATATTTGTTTTTGTTCCTTAGAACCTAATAATGAAAACTATTAAGTGGGTTAAGGTTCCATTAGTATGTACTGTACGTTTCTGGATTCGTATTCCTATAGCTCTGAGATATGCTCGAAGTATTTATAATTATTCAGTTTAAAGGACGCTGAGAACAAATTTTAAATCTTAAAAACAAATAATATATATACAGAAAGCTATCATAACAAAGCCAACATTTTTTCAAAAATCGGGTTGATGTAGAGATTCCAGAATCTTTAAATGTAATACTATATTGAGTATCGCAATACTTTATCTGTCCTTTTTCTGTACGTACGACACGTCTTAAAACCCATTTGGATTATCAAAATCTAATAGCAGAGATACGGTGGGGATTATAAAGGTATAATTTAGAGGGGAGGTACCCACATTTGCGTGGAGCGAGAGTGGGAAACAATTTATAAAAAATACTCTCAGTACACTCAAACTGTAGCCTCAAATTTTATAAATTTGGTGTACAAAATCCAAAGATTCATTATCATATGTTAATCTGAGATAATTTTAATAGTAATAATAATTGCCTACAATTTAGTGTGATCGTTATTTTTAAAATGCCGTCTTACTACCTTTTAAGGTTATACCCATTTTTTATAATTATTTTATTTATATAATTCTGAAACACATAACAAATTTACAATTTCAAAGATCAAGAAAATTCCATTTAAGAAGGTTGGTCAAATTTATTTTTTAGATATCTAAAATAATAAGAAATTCTATTGATATAAAATGGCTATACCTCCTATTTATGATAGATCGTATACAAAACACACAGCTTATAAATAATATTGGATATAATAATACTTCACAATAGAAAGCAAAGAAGTACAAAAGTTATTTGAAGAAAATACTTGCAAGTATGGCAACAATGAAGAATATCAGGGTTGGATTGGTTTCTAGAATATGCAGATAATTATTTTTTTTCTTGTGAAAATACAACATATTACTGTAGGCCATCTTCACCGCCCCCCTCTCCCACTCCTGTTAAGCCATTTCTTCCCTCTTCTAGTTCCGGTCACCATCTCCTTACTTCTCGGGTTAAAACATTTTCCCTGCCTCCTGTATGTCCCGGATACTAAACAAACACCAGTTTTAATTGGAGTATCATTGTTTCTGTGTGGGGTTGGGGCCCGACCCTACCCCAGCACTGTAGAATATATCATACAACCCACCCCACTAACCTCTCCCGAGAAAAGCTTCAGTCCCTCAAGTTATTACGGTTTCAACCACTAGATGAGGATTACAAACTTCGACCAAATGAAAAATGAGATACAGTATTTTCTTACGGCAGTGCAAACCTTTTCTTTATTTCGCCCCCGTTCGCATACAGCAGTATCAAGGGGGTTTTCGGGGGTGGTGGTGGAAGAGAACGGGCAGAGAAAGGGGGGCAGGAATAGGATAGGGTGTAGGTTGAGGGGATCGCTGAGTGCAAATATTAGTCTTGCAGCGAGCGCTGTATTTATCATAACGGAACACTGATTTCGCTTGAGATCTGAGCCTCGTTGAGACATTCTGTATATTGAACGGAGAAACCTTGGCACATTTCTTTACAGACACCTGCCGTTGCTTCATACAAGCACACTCGAATATTATTTTGGACACCCAGATCTCTATCTTTCTCTCTATATCTCTCTAATACCGGACATTTCATGTGAGAGACATTAACAGCTTAGGTCACTTTGCTGAACCAATTTAACAAATCAGCCTTTAAATAAATACTACAACTGTATAGAGTTTTGCAAGCAAAGAAAATCGTATTATTTCTTTGAAAGCCAGGTACATTGGCAGGGGGGTATTAAATAATATACTTTTTTTTTTCTGATAACAAATTATATTTAGTTTTCTTTTCCTGTAATAAAGTTCTGGCCAAGAGTCCAAAGACCTGTAACAGATGATGATTGTGTAATGATTACATTTTATACATATTTTTTGATTAATCTATATATATAATAAGATGTGATCCAACGTGATGGTATTAAAATTCACTATTATTAAACACAATCCTTAGCAGTAGATGACAACGCTTTGCAGAATCCTTCTGTCGCTTCCTATCAGCCAACAAGGATAAATCTTATCCGAATTCAGGAAAGGGACGATCAAAAAGTACAGCTGCATCCCATTACTCAAGGAATGTTCTAGAAGCTAATACTTCGTAGATATACCTTTTGGCAAGCGTAGGCTTCCTCACTAGCTTGGCAGTCGCCTAGCTGTCCGGGCGTTAGTCCGTCATAAGAATAGATTTCATAAAAATCACCTAATCTTAATCGGGAATTTACAGATTCCACGCAGGGTACAATCTAAGCTCAATGCCCGATTGCTGTGACATTATATTTTATTACATCCACTCTTAGGGAAAGTGAACCTAACAATTGATAAATATAAAATACAAAAAAAGATAATAATTACTCTTGGATACAAAATATTAAAAATAGTAAGAGTATTCCCTACATAAAAATACAAATAAAATGTACTGAAAATATAAGGACAAAGTTTTTTTTTAAGCAATTTAAGATACAATATAAACTTAAAGGTAATTATAAGAGGTATGTCCTTTTAACTCAATATTGGTCTTTTATTTTATGACAAATATCAAAGTGACGAAATCCAAAGTTAGCGCTATGCATACAACAGCATAGAAAGCTAAGTTTGCATATATTACTATTAGAAACTTACTTTGTATTTTGAGATTCCCGAGAAGGGAAGGGACATGATCAAGGGATGATTTACAAGAAAAATATTTTTTTTTAATATTAAAAGCGAAAAGTTTGTTACAATAATGTATGGGTGAGGAGAAGAGAATTCGGTTGGTTGTTCGTGATTAAGCTTTTTTCTTTTATTATATAACTTTTATTTTTTATATATATATATATATATATATAAAAATGGTGCACTTTAACATGTGGGACTCACTTCGGTGTTTGACAGAAAACACACACACAATTAAAAGCTGTAATATAAACATGTGTCTCATTTGACCGTGTTACCTAGATCTAGTCATATTTGTACACCAGTAATGTGAAGCTGCTTAACATTTTAGGAAGTGATCAAAATGGGTAAATTCAGCCTGAACGCAAGCCTTCAGTCGTCGTATCGTTGAATGCAACATTTCTTCAACCATATTGGAAACGCTACCCTTAGTGCACCCGACAGTGATCGATCCCCGATCTTTCCTTCTTCGGCAGTCTAGTCTATTACGTGAGTAACACCTAAGACCACGCGTCCATCAAAGTGGGTGCAGGCTGTTGATTACATAGCAACCTACACCGGTGGGCACGTCAAAATAATTTATTTTTGTTTTATAATAACGGGAAGGTTGAGGTTTGGGATCGACTATAGGAACAGGGTTTCCTATTCTATCCTCACGTAAAAGAGAGTGAATTTCCATTAAATGCAACCTTCTTCATCACTACTCCATTAGTTATGGATACTAAGAACGATGAAGAAAATTACAATGCAGGTTTAAAATATGAAAAATGTCAAAGCCTTCATTTTCTACTTAGATTCAGTAAAAAGTAAGTAGTATGGTTATCTTATTTAGTTCTAATAAAAAAGAGAGTATATCGCTGAACAAATATATGATGGCTAGAAATATAGTAACATTTATGGTCCTACTTGCACAACCTTAAGTGTATATATAGAATAGTATTTTTTCATAATTTGTAAATCGAATAATATCTGAATAAGTATCTGAATATATCAGTGACTTTTAAAAATTTCCCTAAATTTTGGCTGTGGCATAACATTCGTTGACTTTTCCAAGCTTTCCGCTTTTTCAAGTGACTATCAACACCGTACATCAAAATTCTAGGGAAAAAAATATATATCATTAGATATATTTTTATTAGTATTGGTACTAAAAATTCTGCCTTGAGAAATTAACTGAAATAAATATCATCTTAAACTTTTTTCTTCGGAAAATATTTTCAACTAACTAAGAATATATTTTGAAAAGTAATCTAAACTATGAAACCATACTGCTCAGATTCCGTTTGCAGGAATTGTTTATCTTTACAATCCCATCACCAACTTCGGTGGCTGCGTGGTCTAACGCATCACTCTTGCAGTAGGCTGGACTATAGATGACGGTGAGATTGAGGTTCTAATCTTGGTCGGCTGTAATGAGGATGGTTTTTTCCAAAATGTTTTTCCATACTTCCTTCACTTAAATGCGGGTACACATCTTATTACTCTACTCTTCCTAATCCCTAAAACCATTAGCGTAATTAGTACATAAGCATATAACCCGAACGGATAGTAAGACGTGGTTGTTGTGCTAAAGAACCACATATGTTTCATTGTCTTCCTAAACCTTATCTCAAAGTCACTTTTTTCAGGAGGGAGACCTAAATATGTTTGATATAATTTATGGGGAGATAGAATTGCGCAGAGAAAATTGTTTTGGGATCAATCTGAGCTAATAGTAGGTACTTAGTTGCGTACTGCGACCACCAGACGAACGTGAGGGAAGGGTACAGAGCTGCATCCAGCCGCGTTTCACCTTCTAACTCAATTACAAGAATTATAACAACAATGAAATAACAGAAAGAATAATATGTAGTATCTGAATCAGTTGTTTACATGCTGTCAGCATTGATTACAGCTTTAGTGAGAAAGGGAAAGTTATGAAAATTGTTTAATTTTACTGAATTTAATGAACACTAAGTTTTAGCTAATGGAATTGTAATTTGGAGATGCACAAAGAATCGCGATACAGCCCAAAATCTAAGCTTACTCAACAAACAAACATATGTGCTTACATTAAAGTGTTGTAAAACACGTTAATTTAATACAGGTGACACAATTTATTAATAACAATATACGATTGATTAGTGATATTTTTAATTGTATAATTTAGTTTTGTGAATGTATTTTCATTAGATTAAATTTTGGTGGCTCAAAATAAACAAAACACGTAAAATAGCACCCATGAGAATGAAACATGCTGCATTAAAATTTGTCTAGTATTGTTGACCCTGTTTAGTGCTACGACTACTACTGTGTTAAGGGCCCCAGGTTTGATTTCTAAGAAGGCCTAAGAATTTAAAGCTAAGGAAATTAAAGCTTCTTCTTTTCACAGTATTGAATTGATGGCCGGTGATTGGGTTTTTTTTCTAGTCTAAGTATTAGTAAATTTGTAAATTGTTTATTGATATAACTAGTATATTCATAAGTTCATGTTAAACTAGTTTATTAAGTAAAAATAAATATTTAAAGGCAGCAGTCTTACTTTGACCGATTACACTATGTTGATGATTATTAGCTAAGGTAATAGTGGAATCAATCAAAAAGGTAAATACTCTTATATTTAGAGGTAACTGAAGTTATATATGTATGTATATATATTTAGAGCAATAAATCAAGAAAGTAAATATACATTTCCTACAAAAACGGATCATAGCCCCATGGTTGATTGATTAAAGAGTCCTACTATAGGTCTAAGGCTCTGGTTCCAGTCCAAGCAGTGACTAAGATGATTAGTTATTCGTTTAGAAATACGTCCTAACATTCAATTAGACCTAGTAACAGTTTGTGAATCTTGTAGTGTGTGTTAATTATTATATGTGTGGTCAAGGTATAGTAAATTTGTAATTCATGTTTCACTATTACTCTGTTTTTAAAAATTGAACAGATTTTAACCTTTAAATACTTGCTATGAACTATATTCCTACTGGTACAAACTTGTATTGAAAGTAATCTATGCTTCAGTAAAATTTATCTGTGTTATAAAATAGGTTAAGTAATTACATAACGTTGTCAACAACCCAAAAACTATGACTAGCAGACATGTGATACATTTATTTTATATAGAACTACGCCTAAATCAATATTTATTTTTATTCGTCCTATTTTTTTCACTAAGTCCAGGATATCCACATTCAATTACAGTAAAAAGGTAGGGCTATGGAAGGTAAAATTAAAAATTTATCCGCACTTGCGGGGAAGTATAAATCAGAAGCCATCTAATAAAAAACACCCTCAGTTTACCTGGCCTTAATTCGAGCCCCAACCTACACATACACCAATAAACCAAACTAGATTAGCTTGAATATTAGTCCATGCGCTCTCTGGTGCTAGTGATCATTTGTTGACTAGTTCATCACTTTAAATATTATTTGGCAGAGCTAGTTACTTGTATGGGCTATTTTCCTGGCAAAGGATCGAAAAATGACTTGATCAGGGATCACTTAGTCGAAAACTGACAAAGGAACAAACATTATAGCTGTTATGAATCGCTGGATAAATTCCTAACCAAGGACGAAAATGTATCACGGTCAATGTTCACAGGATTGATTTATCTTAAGCGACGAAAATTGAAGATAAGTACGTTTACTTGCTTAGATACCTAGCTGGAGGGAGAAATTTTTTTTCTAACAAAATCTCATGAGAAAAATTAACATATACAATATAGCGTGATATTTCACTGGTGTGCAATATATTAATGCATCGATTCGTATGAATTTAATTAAGACATATATTGGTAGGCTGTGTAGAATCTACATTTATGAGTGAAATGTTGAACAACGCTTCTAACTATTCCTATTATTCTCGATTTCAATTCTTATATTTTAATCAGCATTTTTCTATTCTCTATTCCGGATACTTAACATTTAAAATCTCAATCATTTTCTGTGCATCAAAACTTAAATTTATATTTATTTATTTATACACAAAACTGTAATGTATAAAAAAACACAGACTAAACCAAGAAAATAGTATAAATAAATGTTATAACACAATTGCACAAACTTTATCATATTGTGTATGTTCACCCCAAAAACAATTATACAGTGTTATTTTTGATGTCAAACACTCCCAAAATATCCATTTGGAACCAAATTGTTTTATTAATTTGTGAAATAAGTTATTTAAAGTTTTTGAAAAATCAATCATTAGTAAACTACCCATAAATGAGTTGTTACCCCAAAACAAACAGTGCTATTTGTTCTGTGAAACACTACCAAGATACCCAAATGGAACCAAATCTTTAGAGCCCTTTCCAAATATTTGTAATTCAAAAAAATTACTCATCACTAAATTACCCTTCATTGAAGAGCTAAGGTAAAAAAATAATTTAATGGTATAGCCCTAAAATTTATACATATCAAGTTTGAACAAAATCCATTAAAACGTTTTGGATCCATATATATAGACATTCATGGGGACAGACAGAATTGTAAAATCCATTTTTTGGGGTTCGGGTTCATATAAAAAGTAAAAATTTGGCATAACCTCAAAGTTGTTCTTTTTTGCGATCAAAATATTTTCTCTTGGTATGAAAATGTAAAAAAGAACTCAAACAAAAAATGTTTGATTTGTGTAAGATCATTAGAATATCAGGAAATGTTTAGCACATTTACAAAATGATGGTACTAAACTGAACTAGCAAAAAATAAATATATATAGGCTCTATATTGTAAGAATGAAATATTTTCCCTTTCTGAATCTTACCGTTTCATTTGAATTACAGAACCTTCACTCGTTGGGATTTGAGAGCTTAGAATTGAGGTATTGAAAATTGTGATACGAAGGCGGCCCCTCGTTAGCGAGAAAGTATCAATCGTTGTCAGGCCACATGGCTTAAAATAAAAAGGATTGGGTTGTTCTCTGAAAATACTTCTTTAAGTTTATACTCCCTTTCGCCCTTAACGTACAAGCTCTCATTTTCATATCTATAGGAAAGAGGTGAAAGAAAACAAACGAAACTTTGCATCTCAAGGTAAAGCGGAAAGCTCACTGCTAGTTCCCCAATATCTTAGGATTTCCTGTTGGGAGCCTAAACCAAATATACTATATTTGTTTGAAAAGGGTGACCTGGCGGTCTAGGGGTAAGGTGTCGGATTTCTGTGCTGGGGGTCCAGGGTTCAATCCACGGTCCCGGCACTGATTTATCTGATTACCAAACCCTTCCTTCACCTCTGACAAGACATCTGGTGAATGTGGGGAATGCCAGGCCTCCACCGTGGTTCGGATTCCACGTTAAACTGTAGGTCCTTCATTTCATCTCACACTCACCCTACCATTACACATTAGCGTTAGTGCGTATAACCCGAACGGGTAGTAAGACGTGGTGCTAATAATAATGCTAGAGAAAGGCTAAATCTTGAATCCCATTTTCATCAAACCTCGTCTCGTAGCTCCACAAATATGCTTAAGAATTTGTTGACAATGAGTTAATGTCACATTTTCAAACTTTTTTTTTCTATTGATAGAAATCAAACTATATAATTATTAAGGAAAAAGAACCTTGTAGGAATCTTTTGATTTTATTTTGGTGTGAACCCTATTTAGAAATAACGCATCGTATAATAAAATATGGCGTTGTAGCTGAACGTCTACGTGGCAATTTCTCGCTCACCAAGTTGGCCCCCTTAAGATAAACTCTAAATTAATTCATTACGTGTATGAATCGAAGGTAGGTTTCGAGATATCGAGTTTGAAATCTCTATTTCTATCATCACTTATAAGATCTAGATTTGTTTAATTTATTTTTGTGGCCTCTTCTTGGCCCATTGGTTTGTGAGGCTAAGTAACGGTGTTTCTGTTTTCTGTTAAAGCTTTGGTTCCCAAATAGTTTGACCTCGCGATCTCTTTTTGATATTTAAAAAAAACTCAATACCTGCTGTATGAAAAAAAAAGGTCAACAAAAAAAATATAATTGCCTCTTAGATACAAAAACTTTAATATTAAAACTCTGTCTACAAAAATTAAATAAAGGGTTTCAATATCAATATTTATGCAACTTTAATTTCACCAAAGATAAAAACAGGTAAAATTCATTATCATTGTGATAAGAAACATTACTTGGTTTATTATCTGAAATTACAATCCAAGTCTACATTGTTGGTAATGTGAAGAGTGATTATGCACTTTCTCCAATAATTATTTAAAAATACTAGCTGTGAAAGACGAATATTATCATAAGTTATGTTCGAAAACCTTTTTTTCACATACATACGTGGAAAAAAATGGGCTTGAACCGTTTCGGTTGCCGCGTTGTCTGACACGCTACTCTCACTCTAGACTAGACTGCCGATGACGGGTATATCTAGGTTCGAATCTCGGTCGGGTGTACTGAGTGTGGGTTTTTTTTTCAAAAGAGTTTTCCCCCTCTCTCTCCATGAAAATGCGATTACAAATTCCTCTAAATATAACATCCCTAATTCCCAAAACCATCAGCATAATTAGTATATAGGCGTATAACCCGAACGGTTAGTAAGACGTGGTACTAAAAAAGAGAAAAAAAAGAAAGAAAATAGGACCTGTTTCAGTGCCCGAATGGTCTTAGGCGTCACTCTCGTGTTACACTGGCCTGCTGATGACAGGGAGATTGAGGTTTGAATCCCGGATGGGTCTACTGAGGAGGTTTTTTTCCTAAAGATTTCTCACGATCTTTCCAAGTAAATGAGGACAAATTACCTCTAAAATGATTCCTTCCTCATCCCTACCCTATTAGAGTAATTATCATAGCCAGAACACGCACTAAGACCCGGGGATATAAAAAACTATGATATTATGTCTTCGGCTTCTTCTGCTACTTTTAGCTTAATTGGTGGATATTTTATCTAAAATTCCTCCATGCACAGTGCTACCAACTTGGGAAATCTAGGCCTATTTAGAGTGCTGTGCAAATTAATGGAAACACTTTGGATTTTTTTTTAATTAGACAGATTAGACAGATTAACTTCCCAATACATTGGACACACACAATTTTATTGTAAATAAGTAAAACAAAAGGGATCTGCTAGCGTAGGCTTCTGGGCAATAACTGACAAAAATGGTTGGTAACAGCGTGACCGAACTAGCTAACGCTAACAGAAATTTCCTTGCCCAGTGCAATGTTTCCATTAATTTGAAAAACACTGTAATAATAATACAGACGCTAGATTGCATTGGCCTATGCTAAAAACAGATGAGAATAATTTATATTCGTCTGTTTTTAGCTTATATAATACTAAACATGATACAAATAAAACCTACATTTGAAACTCATGATGTCAAATTTTAAAATTCACTTTTTTGTATAAATTTTTTTACTTCTTCTATCAATGAGGCAACCTCATGCCCCCCTTAGCATTACATTATCCCTACTTCCCCCTACACTGTCATTTTTTGGAATCGCTGTATTAAATAAAATATTCATCAATTCCCAATGGGCTGCTAGACATCTCGTAGTTTATTTACAAAGGAATATTAAGTGGATTATCCTAACCCTATTTTAGGACAACACAACAAACAGACCCCATACTAGTGATCTACACAAAGTTTATTTTTATAGTTTGAAGGGTTTTTAATGTGCATTTTTTTAAACAGACTTATTATATCAGCACAGGACCTAAGTAAGTGAGAAATAACAATGCAGACGTTCAGCTCTAGTGCAATATTTAATTCTACGATGCATCATTTCGAAAAATGGTTCACGCCGAAATGTAATTGAAGATTCCAACAAGGCTCTTTAAAAAAAATTCTACAATTTGAGTATTATTAATAGGAAAAAAATGTTTGTAACTACGACAAAGCTATATTTCAACGACATTTTAAACATATTTTGAGAACCCTGAGGCTAGGCTTTATGAAAAACGGCTTTAAACTTAGCCTTACTCTAACAAATATAGTAATTTTTCTTAAACTCTAAAAAGAGAAAATCTTAAGCCAATTTAAAAGTATAAGCGAGCTTTTCTCTTTATCTTGAGATAAGAAGATTCGTAGTTTTCTCTACCCTCTTTCTTATTGACATGGCCAGGGCTGATTATGGGTAACGGGTGAAAGGGAGTATAAAATCAGACATAATAGAGAAGTAGTTACAGAAAAGACACACAATTGTATTTTAAGCTGTGTGACCTGACAGTGATTGATATTTAATCGCTGACCGAGATGGCAGCCATACTAACTTAATTCTAGAACGGACCCATTTTGGCACAAGATTAAACCAGCATTCACACTAATGCTGAAAATTAAAGGTTTCAAATTTCAGTTAAAAAGTATATAATGTATCT
Source organism: Timema californicum (assembly GCA_902141385.1). Classification (NCBI taxonomy): domain Eukaryota; kingdom Metazoa; phylum Arthropoda; class Insecta; order Phasmatodea; family Timematidae; genus Timema; species Timema californicum. The sequence continues at coordinate 42 of CABFOW010003677.1, read as the reverse complement.
TATGGTTTAATTAGGAGGATTTTATGTGTATTATTATTATTA
>CABFOW010003676.1:51552-69984 GCA_902141385.1 Timema californicum | reverse complement strand
TTTTGGTGGTAAACCAGATTTGAACATCTTGTAGATTATTTTGAGCTCCACACTTGATGTGTGATTGACCTTTGTACCCAGTGTGTTGAAGCTCCAAAGCTATCAAGCGAGATTGTTGTCTAGCTGACGAGCAGATCACCCCTAATAGCCTCCAATTGACACAAAGAGGGTGAAACGCGAGGGTTCATCTTCATCCCATTAGAGGGCTCTCCCTCCTGGACAACACTTCTCTTACTGTGTAGTCCGTTCCAGCTGATTGAGCCCCTGGAGAAACATCTTTACAGAAGTTATCTATTATTTACTATCTTATATATATATATATATATATACATGTTACTTATATGTAGTGGATTTTGCTCACCACTTGCAGTTGACATATATTGAAGGCTTTTTATTAGTATATAAGAAAATTCTTTGGAATATTGTTTTAGTTCAATAAACACACTATCCAACACCAATGTGGGAATAAAATTGTTGTTTGGAAGTTCCAGATGATATCATAATTTTTCCTCAGCATGTGTTTACGTACTAAGCTCGCAGACTATAATAATACACTTTTCACCCTGTTGTGAACTAGAAATGTCGGTAACTACTCGCCTACAAACAAAACTCTCTTCTCAAAGGTAGAATGTAAAGATTCATATATTTCCCGCCCCAACTAAACACTCTTGCCTATCTGGAGCTATTCAGCTGATATTTTAGGAGCGTCGCACTTTCTGTTGACGAGTGTTCTTCTTCTTGTAGCTTACTACCAGGTTGAGTACGATTTCTTTCTTGTCTTCGATCTTATTGGCTGGGTTTGGAGAACTTCATAATCAAATAACAAAATTGAGACGATTGAACCCTAGCCCAGACAAAACCTAAATTCAACACAAGCACATCTGTAACTTATATTATTTTAAAACAATGCGACTTAATTTCTTAAGTAAAGCTTAATATTTAAAATATTTTAATATATTAGTCGAAGAATAAAAATAAGTTATGATAATTTAAAAATATCTAAAGTAATAAACCTATCTCACAAAAACAAATGGATCTTATTATGTTTTGCATTAGTAATATAGTTGGCCTAACATAAATGTTCAAGTCTTATGCCTAGCAGATTGGTCAACATAGCAATCTTATGGTTCAAGTAGGTTTATTATATTATAAATATACACGCAGTAATTAATTTAATATATATATATATATATATATGCACAATTGAAAATGAGCTATATTACAATATATCACATCCACTAACACTTTATAATTAATAGGATACACAAAATCAGAAATTTAAAAATTATAAACGATAAACAAATAACTCCCGGTACACTTTGCAACTATTTCACAGACAGATCACACTTTTCAAAATATTCACCAAATTACTGGCATTTAAAAAAATCCCTTTTAATTTTGGTTTGACCTTTGCAATAATAAACACTACACAAATTAAACAAACAAGCTTTTATTCTCGTAGGCTAACACCTGGACGCTGGATATTTTATATAAAATAAATCAATATTAAAACTATTTTATTAATTCATTTTGGGTTATGAAAATAACATTAAAACTGAAAATAATAAATTTAAATGGTTTTAAACGATAAAACCCAATTGGTGGTTTTCCAAAGGTTACTAAGAATTAAGAATTGAAAATGTTAAACTTAAAAGAATTGTATCCAAATTTGCGTGGATGTAGAGTGGGAAACTATGTACATCCGACCAGGATTTGAACACCCATCTCCCTGTCATCGGCAGTATAGTCTAACAAGAGACGCATCTGACCAGGCAGCCACCAAAGCAGGTATGTAGATATAACTAAAATAATAAAACTGAGTACCGGTGTGCAGAACCAGAGTCTCAAATAGAATTGTTGGTAGTTTGTAGAGAAACCAGAGGAGTGAGAGTGATAGTGAGAGTGAGAGTGAGAGGGCGTTGTTCTCTCCAAGATCAATATTTCCCCAAGTGTGTAGTGTTAGTGGTATCCACTGGTAACGTTGCTAGGCAACCATCGTGTGCTTTGGATACAGGACTGGAAGAGAAGAGAGAAACTCTAGTTCATGGAGGAACATTTTCATATTTTGTGACGCTGAATGTAGCCACGTCAATTTGAGAATATCCTTCACACCTGGTGTGTCAATAGTGCCCTTTTGTTACGGTCAAAACTATGAGGTTGTATTTAAATTTATGTTAATAATTAATAAGTTTTGTGAATTGAATTTAGAAAATAAAATTGAATTCCCTTCATTATGTCTTAGTAAAATAAAAGATTGATAATTTAATCGGGGTGGTGAAAGTCTATAGTTTGATAGACCTGAACGATAGTTTTCTTCAATGTGTCCTTATTGATTATTCTAAGCAATATATCACCTTTACTACCCCTTGCAGTTGCCATGAGTTTAATAGGAGTAGTATATCACGCCCTATCGCCAAAATTTGACCTTTGACCCCGACGTGGAGAGAGGGTGTATTTTGATGATTACTCAATATTGTTGTCGCTCTTTGATTGGCTGTTAAGTAATGTTGTTTTCAATCTCTGATTGGTTGTTGGTTTTCCTCAATCTCCCCCTCCCCTCATCCTGACCCTCCTCCTGACCCAGTTTTCAGACATGTTGGTTCTTGTTCCAAACAGGTTGGTACTTGTATTTTTTGTGTTCATTTGTTTTTTATGTATGCTCATTGCTTTTTTATTTGTACTCATTGGTTTGTTATGTCTGGTCAGGATTGGGACGGGGCTTTGTAGTTTTTTATTTATTTATTGGCATGTAGTCCACAGAGCCGGGCATCATCGATAATGAACATTCTCTATAGCCAGGTGCAGAGCATAGAATGCGACCATTGAGCAGCCGACCGGGTGCAGAGCACGAAAGGGGTGCGGCATCGCTAGAATCTTCTCTGGCCGGTCGCTTAGAGATGAGTGTGACTGCTGAGCAGCCTACCGGACGCAGAGCGCGTAAGAACCTCCCTTCACCAACCCTAATCACGGGGGAACGTACAGTCCACGGCAGCACGACATTTTCAACCAGCAGCGCAACATTGAATGCGAGCAGACCCCCCATTCTCTTCGCCACATATCGTCAAACCCCNCACGGGGGAACGTACAGTCCACGGCAGCACGACATTTTCAACCAGCAGCGCAACATTGAATGCGAGCAGACCCCCCATTCTCTTCGCCACATATCGTCAAACCCCTCTTCTACTTCCTTTATTTTTACCCCCCCCCCTTCACTTCCCGTGTGACATGGATGCGGTGTGGCAATGTTGAACCATTTTCAGTTGTGAGGTCAGTTGCCTTGCTGTGGAAAAACCTATAGCTTAACAACCCAATATTGTTTTTAAATGTTGAGAGAGAGCGCCAACGACCCCCTGTAGAAGTCATGAACCCCAAGTCCTTTGAAGCAACGGGTCGTAGCCCTCTGAATGCCCCAAACTAAGGAACCTTGTGTTTCAGCGTTCTATGTAGATTCAAATAGCCAAAGCTAATATACTCCATATTGACACAAGATTCAAACTCTGGGACCTTTGGCACATCAACAAATATAAAGTTCTGTCTCTCCTACTAAAAACGATATAATTATTAGTACCGAAAATCTTTTACAGCTATAGCTTAGACAATGAAAAGTATACTTGGAAAATGTATTTACACAAATAAAAGTTACTCACACAGTGAAAAGTATATTTGGAATATTTATTTACAAAAATAAAAGCTACCTACACATTTAAATGTAGACTTGGAATATTTATTTACACAAATAACAGTTAATCACACAGTAAAAAGTATACTTGGAAAATTTATTTACTCAAATAAAAGCTACGCACACAATAAAATGTATAAAATGCATTGTGACGGTAGATCGCTACCCAAGGAATGGCCTCAGTACACACGCCCTACAGGGATTATAACTAAGATCTTCAGGCAAGCGTGAGACAAGAGCTGATATCGAACAAAAAAAGTGTGTAACAGCATTTGCCAGGGATTAAAATGCTAATTAGCGTTTGGGAATTAAACACTGCTACCTCCTTATGTCACAGGGCAAGATGTGTACCCACATTTGCGAGGTCAGAGATCAAAACCCAGTTCTTCAGGAAAGCGTGAGATAATAGCTGATTTTGACAAGGCTAAATGTGTAACAGTTTTGCCTGGGTTTAAATGTGAAGTAATTAGTATTTTGGATTTAAACCCCCACCTCCTTATGTCACAGAGCGAGATGTATATCCACATTTGCACGTCATTGACAACGAAACACGAAGGTGGAATTGAACCCTCCAATACCATATGGATATATTTGCCCAAATGAGTGAGAGACAGAATAATAAAATTAGAGATGTAGCATCATTTGCGCTGAGTTGAAATGTGAAAACGGCCAAAGTTATTATTTATTCTTACTCCATCATTGCCACCTGGATACGGGATTTGAACCCGGGACTTTTGGTGCTACAATATATAGTTTATATTTATAAAAGTAATTAGCATTTGGTGACTTTGCAGGGACTCGAATCCCCTACACCATCTCTTCACAGGCGAGACGTATACCCGCATTTGTACTGTTGGATCCCTCTAGCCGGAGAACCGTAGAAAGACGTCCCTCCTCGACAAGAGAGCTAGTGCAAATGAGAGATAACTGTAAATATATCTGCAACCCCCTGTGTCGTAATGAGCTTATCTCGGTGATGTCGCAACTAGAGAGCATTGACACAGATCTAATTATGAACAATAGAAGGCCTCATAATCCTCAGTCAGGGGCCACTATCCCCCGCCACAAAAATTTAATAAAATTGCTTATTTGCTATCGTCGGTCGACGTGTGTGGATGTAGGTATCCGTCATGGCCCGTAGGAGTAGGGTAGAAATATTACAGCGTTTACTTGGAGTGATGGAGAGTAGAAAATCAGCCCAGTTCACCCGAGCGAGATTCAAGCCCAAGACCTTCCTGCCATAATTATATGAGTCACACGTACTCTTTCTGGCGAAACGTGCGGTAGGGATGATTAAGAAAATGTTCCATAGGAAGAAATACCTACAGTTTACACCACTGGGAGCTATATTTCCACCCTCTTAAGAATATGATGAGCATGAGATTTAGACGGCTTGCACACCGGGATTCGAATTTAGATATATTTAAAACGGTCGTACTTCCTAAATCCCCTCCATTTTCTAAAGGGCTTTGCTGGTTGAACACATTTTTCTAGACCAGGTAGAATTTTTATCCGCATTCGCTTCAAGCGTCGATCATCGCCCATCTAGTTATGCCTCAGACTATGTAGCCATTGATGCAAGTATAAAAAGTATACAAATTTAGACGGTGTGAATGCCGGGAATCGGAGTTTTATATCTTTAAAACAAACGTACTTCCTGCACCCCCACCATTTTCGAAGGGGCTTTGCCGGTTGACCATATTTTTTTATACCAGGTAGAATGTGTACCCGCATTTTGCTTCAAACATCGATCCCTCAGTCCTGGGCCATATCTAGTGACGCCTTACACCATGCGACTATCGATGCAAGTATAAAAGGCATTGTGACGGTAGATTGCTACCAAAGGATACAGTCTTTTTTCCATTGATAGGGTTCAAATATGGTCGGATGAATTTATGGTTTCATTATCTACCTTCAAGCAAATGAGGGCACACCTACCTTTTAAATTGTTCATACTTATTAATCCTACACGGTGTCGCCCATGACCCACTGTGGTATTGTGTTAAAATACCCTTATAAAAAATTTAAAAAATTTGCTTCGAGGTGCATTCGAACCCCCTCCCGTACACCTATGTTAAAAATTTCAGATCTCTGCATGCCGTAGATTTTGCTGGGCATCGCAAAAAAAGACACACACACACAGACAAATACTTCCTTTTATCATTATTTATTACTTTTTCATTAATATAAATATGCGGATAGCCCTGACGGCCGGTACGACACGCAAGAGAGACAACAAGATCGAAAATCTCAATATAAAAATTTAATTCCACTGCACCCAACGAGATTCGAACCGAATCCTATAGATGAACATGACAGCTCAGCACTGTTACACCGAATTACAGTCCCATTTTCATAGGAACAACTAGAAAAGCCCTTAGATCTAATTTCACGTATTCATACATCAAGGCAAGTAATCTGCAGCAACCTATTTCGATAAACTATTAATACCTATAAGATATCACCGATACTGTACTATTATTTTATGAATGTTGGATGAAAGAGATTTGTATTTTCTAAAATCTCTTTGTTTAAAAATTGGACTCTATATATAATCAGTTGTTTAATCAACAGCGTTTTTTTTACTACAAGTTCGGGATTTACTACACTTACTACCCCCATCAAGTTAATCTAGTGCGAGCCTGACGACTTGTAGCCCCACAACCACCCATGTATAAAATATTAGTGTTACCGTACTTATTTAACTATGAGAGGGTGAAATCATAAACAAAACCTTCCAATTGCAGGTATGGGTTCAAACTACACAGGACCGAGATTTGAATTGCAATCTCTGCGTCATCAGCAGCCTATAGCCTAATGCGAGACTACAGAAATCGAACATGTAGCCAACGAAACAGTGATTACCATTTTGTATTTTAGTGTAGGCCAGTTTGCTATATATTACTTTTTTTAGCATCGTGTCCTACTAATCGTTCGGGCTATAATACGCTTTAGTAATATTGATGTCAATGGACTAGGAGTTGGAAATTTTGCACCCGCATTCAAGGGGTGTGTAGAGTGGAAAAACCACCCCAGTTCACCTGACCAAGATTTGAACCTCAATCTCCACCGTTCTCAGTAGTCTAGCCAACTGCATCACCGAGGTGAGTATCTATCACTCTGCACACTTTTTAGAGAGTTAACAATCTTTACGTGGCTGGCTCTTCTCTATGTACACTTCAACCAAACCAAATATTACAACAGATTAAAATAAGAAGCATAAACGTGAGTCCAGCTGGATTATGAATTGGGAAGATTGAATCCACTTTTAGGTGGAGGGGAGTAAAGAAATGTTCCAGTGTTTACGTAGAGGGAGAGTGGAAAACCATTTAGTGAGAACTACCAACAGTACACCTCGGCAGATATACATATCCCCCAACATAGATTCGAACCCCAATATCTTTTGCTGGGTGGCTTCATGGCCTGTAGCCGCCAAACCCGAGAGAACAATATGGTGTGGATTTGTTTAGCTTACCATGAATATTTATTAAAACTTATATTGTCCGTTTATAATACACACACACACACACACACAGCCTGCCATCGTTCTACATGTCTAATATTTAACACAAGAAATAATTAAGGCTGAATAAATTAGAATTCCTACGTGAATTTATTTTAATTTACCAGAGATGGAGGTGTAAAACGATTTATGAAAATTTACCCCGAAAATAGCTTTCTGCGTGGTATAATCTCTACCATTCCATAACCTGTTTGTAACATGGAAACCTAAAGGTGATCTGGCGTACACATTATTATTTTATAGATCACACGAATTTGATATATTTTAATACCGCTTCTTACTAACCGTTAGGGTTATGCGCTTAAGTACTAATTACGCTAAAGGATTAGGAATGGGGAAATTTGAACCTGCATTTGCGTAGCGGGTGAGTGAAAACTACTCCAGGTGTAGGACAGCACTCTCTCAGTATACTAAACTGCAGGTGGTTCGAATCCTGGTCCACTGGCTGCCACCTTCTTTGGTCAGTTAGGGGTCTCCAGCTCAAAGGATTATATTTGAAATGGGTTTGGTAACAACATAATTACTTTTATTTAGAAACAATGGAAATTACTCTAAGGGGGTAAGAACAAGGAAGTGAACCCTCATTTGCAAGGAGAGTGAGACGGGGAAGCACCTTACTGGAATCCGATCTCCTGTCAAAACATCATGACATGGATCTAATATCGGGTTTCGAATCCCTGACGTGTGTATCTACCGTCATAATCATACTAGATATTATGCATCGAGGGCCGAAAGCTTTAGATAGCGTTATGTTGTGAATTTCCATTCTACCTCCACGAAAATTCTGTATAAACTGATTATTAAAACTTGTACATCTCTTTTATGTTTCATGTAACCCATAATTCTTTATATATATATTTGTTACTGTATTCGTCTTTTCTTCTATCTGATAGGAGAAGCGGTGATACAGACGAGAGTGATCAATTATATTTAAAGTAGACAATAATCGTTATAAGTTTTATACAATGAAGAAATCTTTGGGTAGCATTTACTAAAGCAATGCCAAAAAGATGTGTATAGAAGGAGGCTACTCAGAAGTACTGCAAGAAGAATACAGTCAGTTCACTAGGTCAATAAGGTCAAAATTCACTTATTGTAGTGAAAGTAGTCTCACACTACCCCCAGATGATCTGCCCTGCATTGTGTGCATCTGCATCCACGCAATTGAAGCTGGAAAATAAATTGAAGACAAAGTTCAGAATTTATGAAGGGCAAAGGGCAAATAATATCATCTATTTTATTGATACCCGCATCGATACACCTGTAGATAATATCAAATGCTAAACTTTGGATGTACGCAGGGATAGAACAACAAAGTTTTGTTGAATGTTTTATTAAGTTTATATCTTTGACCGTTTGTTCATGGTGCTATATAATAGCACGTATTTTTCTTTTGAGCAAGATAAAGTTGGCAATATTGAAAATTATATATTTTCCTCTAATTAACAGCATTATCCAATCTTACGTTGTGGCAGTGTCGTCTTGAGAGGGCAAACTACCCTTTTGAAATACAAGCTAAGCTCTGGACCAAAATATTTAAATAACCATTAATCCAAATTACTTTTGATTTTCTGTTTAATTGTGATTTTCAAACTATTTATATACAAATATAGTTTAAAATTTTAAAGAATAAGGAAGAAACTTTTGCGGGAGCCAAAAAATATAAATCTTGGAGCTGCAATGACTGTAGAAAGGTAGTTTTCCCTGATGATTCACATGTTTTTGTCCAAGGATAAAGGCCTACCGTTATAAGATGAAGCAATGATGTACCGATCAGATGTGGACATCTTCAACGGTTTGTGGAGCACCCTTCCAAAATGATATTTTTCGGTTATTTTACATCAAGTGGACCTGGGAGTCTAGTGCCAGTTGAAGGAATACGGAATTCACCAAAATATATCGAAATTGTAAAAAGATGAATTGTGCCATTCATGCAGGCCTTTACTGACAATGATGGAATATTCCAGAATGATCTCGACCCATGTCACAACTCAAAATCAGTAAAGACATTCCTGCAAGAAAACAACATATTCATCCCTAGTTGGCCTGGAAATTCTCCGGACTTGAACCCTATTGAGAATTTGTGGAGTATTCTCAAAAAAAAGATTTGGCAAACGGAACTGTTCAACAAAGGAACGCTTGATAACGTTGTGGTTCCATTATTAGCGAGAATAAAACCATTTGTTATAGACTGGTGGGATCAACAACTAAATGTATTCAAGAAGTCATTTCAGCTAAACTAATAATGTCATATAAAATAACTTTAGGTAAAACTATTTAAAAAAATGAAACACACTTATAAATTTTTATTTTGTCCCGATTAATTTGCACACTACTGTATATTTATTAAATGTTTAAATTGTCTTGTTCTTTCAAAATGTTTTGAAGATACGAAGGTTATTAGGGGTGTCAAAGCGAAAGAGATTTTTAACCTCCAATTTCAACTAGTTTTTGTTTAGTATGATTCATACTATCAATCTTTGTTACTGGTATGCAATTGGACTACTCTAATCTTTTGTTAGAAAAATTATCCATGGGGCCCACAGTTTACAGTTTGCAAGGGGGCCCAAATTTCCTAGGACAAGCCCTGTATTGCAGGTTAGAGTGAAATCAACCAAATTGTAAGGTCTCTCTTGGATAAGACCTGAAGGTCTTAGGTCTTCATTTACCTGACAATTTATGTTAATTTATATCATATCAAGACTTTTTGAGAGCGAATACAAACGACCTACAAATTCTATTACAAACTTTGAATATAAACAAGACTCTATTGAACACAGAGAAACTAACCGTACACATAAAGCTACTATGGAGTGTTCGAGATCCAATAGGAAAAGTGTTCTATAAAGATGCACCCAGCGGTAATTTATTCTTGGCTAAGCTCAGGTGACTTCATTGGGTTTAGCTATTTTGTTGGAAGGGGCTTAGCAGCGCGTGAGACATTTAAATTACCTTGATTTTTTTAAGACCAAATTATCGTGCGCAATATATCAAAGCGTGGCTCAAAATAAAAATTAATGCATTATTATCTCTTATTTCTTTAAATTTGACAATATACACAATTAAAAAATATGGATTTTATAGTAAAATTGAATGGAGATAAAAAATAATAGAGAGTTATTGAACCAATATAATAATACAAGGATTGTGTTAACTATTTTAACGCTGGCCCTATTTTATTGGTCCAACATATCTCTTCTTATTTACTTCACATTTATTTTTATTCAATCATCTGTGGTTTTTAATTTTAAAAATTATAAGATCTCAAGAAAATGTAACAATGCCTCAGATTCGTACCTAGCTGTATTCTAAAATTATGACAAAAACTCTATCGGTCATTTCGAGGTGCCAACTAGAGCCTGAAATAGTTCTATAAATGCCCAAACGCTGTGAAACTGTCCCTGTCAACAAACATGCTGATCCGCTTGTGCAAAGACAAAAAATATACTAATTATTAAATATATCACCGAAACTTGCAATGAGGCCTTCGCAGAGCAGTAAAGCTTTGAATAACGCCCAAATATACTTAATGAACAAGGATATTCAATAATTAGTCAATTTATTTATCCCAATAAGTATTCTCTTTTGTGGTTATAGGAGCAAGTTAATATAACTTTTAAAAAAAAGGCCGATAAAACTAACGACTGTATTTCGTACCATTTAGATACGTCATCCCGCACTTACATATCTATATGCACTATCATCTTTAATTATTGAATTCCCTTAATCTATCCGACTTATCCTTACACGCCCTTCAATTTTACTTGTTGCAGCCATAATTCTGCTGTGTGGTTGAAGTTTAAACTCCCTTAAACTCTGTTATGGGTTCCGCCTACTGGTAAACAGTCCAACTTTACAATATCCATTACAGTTAAATAGGTTGAGATATTAAGAATAGTGATAGTTCCACCAAACCTACACTTCCAGCTTAAATGCATTCAATTTGCTTTGAAATGAGCATCAACACAGAGCATTGAAAAACCTTGAGTTGATCTACCCGGAAAGTTTTTCTCACATGGCCAACATGTGGGGTGCTCCGAACTAAATGCTGTCATCACTGGACCCTCCTAGAAATCCTCTGACCCCAACACCAAGATCAGTAGCATCGGGTCAGTGCAGCTCCAGGTCATGTTGGAAAGAACCAGAACCAAGAACTGTGCTCTGAACTAAATGCTGTCATCACTGGACCCTCCTGGAAATCCTCTGACCCCAACACCAAGATCAGTAGCATCGGGTCAGTGCAGCTCCAGGTCATGTTGGAAAGAACCAGAACCAAGAACTGTGCTCTGAACTAAATGCTGTCATCACTGGACCCTCCTGGAAATCCTCTGACCCCAACACCAAGATCAGTAGCATCGGGTCAGTGCAGCTCCAGGTCATGTTGGAAAGAACCAGAACCAAGAACTGTGCTCTGAACTAAATGCTGTCATCACTGGACCCTCCTGGAAATCCTCTGACCCCAACACCAAGATCAGTAGCATCGGGTCAGTGCAGCTCCAGGTCATGTTGGAAAGAACCAGAACCAAGAACTGTGCTCTGAACTAAATGCTGTCATCACTGGACCCTCCTGGAAATCCTCTGACCCCAACACCAAGATCAGTAGCATCGGGTCAGTGCAGCTCCAGGTCATGTTGGAAAGAACCAGAACCAAGAACTGTGCTCTGAACTAAATGCTGTCATCACTGGACCCTCCTGGAAATCCTCTGACCCCAACACCAAGATCAGTAGCATCGGGTCAGTGCAGCTCCAGGTCATGTTGGAAAGAACCAGAACCAAGAACTGTGCTCTGAACTAAATGCTGTCATCACTGGACCCTCCTGGAAATCCTCTGACCCCAACACCAAGATCAGTAGCATCGGGTCAGTGCAGCTCCAGGTCATGTTGGAAAGAACCAGAACCAAGAACTGTACTCTGAACTAAATGCTGTCATCACTGGACCCTCCTGGAAATCCTCTGACCCCAACTCCAAGATCAGTAGCATCTGGTCCATTTGACAACGCTCGTAAAAATACATGTGTACTAACCATAAGGACATCATAGTCTGAGTAATAATTAGTTCAACAATAGTAGAAAAATAAAATATGCCTATAAGTGGCAGTAAAGTCAACATCATTGTGCTCGATAATGTAGGAAGAGTTCTACTACCCAGCCAAAACTTCAGGCTGGAAGTCTTAAGCTGGCTAAACTCTTTCCAACGTAGCCCAACCTATCTAGAAGGTGATATTTAATAACTTTTCAAGTGGTAGTGCCTCAATAACATACTGGTGGTGGTTCTTCGGTGTCACAAACATAAAATACTATATTTTGTACGTGAGAGAAAAATTTATAAATATATCCTATTTGTAAACTTGATTCTCATTAAATAAATCCACTTAAAGAATCTAAATTATTCATATAATAGAGTGTAGAACCTATCTGAAGATTATATTTTAATAATTTTAATTTTACAGACCACGTGTCATGAGTTGGCTCGAGGACGAGTGGGAATTGCTACCATCCAATTGGGAAATTATCTATAAACAACACCAAGAAGCATTAAGCAGGATGGTTCAATGTGCCTCAGTGTTCAATCGGCCCGTGTATCTCTCCTCCGCACTTGCACCGGCCGCTCCAACCACCCTCCCTACTGCCTGGACCGGGACCCACCCTGGGGAACCACCGTTACGAAAGAGCATTAATAAATTGTCATTATTTTGGAAATAGCCTTTTCATCGTCACTCCCTATCCTTCTGCAACTATCCCTTACCTTCCATCGCGACTCACGTTGCCAGGATTGATCCTCTGCCTCCCACCGCAACCCACGTTGCCAGGACAGTTCCTTTGCCTCCCACCGCTACTCACGTTGCCAGGACAGTTCCTTTGCCTCCCACCACGACTCACGTTGCCGGGACTGTTCCTCTGCCTCCCACCACAACTCACGTTGCCAGGACAGTTCCTCTGCCTCCCACCACGACTCACGTTGCCGGGACTGTTCCTCTGCCTCCCACCACAACTCACGTTGCCAGGACAGTTCCTTTGCCTCCCACCGCGACTCACGTTGCCAGGACTGTCCCTCTGCCTCCCACCGCAACTCACGTTGCCAGGACAGTTCCTTTGCCTCCCACCGCGACTCACGTTGCCAGGACAGTTCCTCTGCCTCCCACCGCAACTAACGTTGCCGGGACTGTTCCTCTGCCTCCCACCGCTACTCACGTTTCCAGGACAGTTCCTTTGCCTCCCACCGCGACTCACGTTGCCAGGACTGGTCCTCTGCCTCCCACCGCGACTCACGTTGCCAGGACTGGTCCTCTCACCCTCCAATCTGATCGTCCCTTCCGACGGTGACCTCACGGGACGAGATACACCCGCCGCTCCGGCAAGGCCCACCGACAGAAGACCCTAAAGAAGACAGTGGCAACCAAACAATACTCCACCCGTGGACCCATCTTCTACGATCTCGACTAGACAAAACCAGCTACACCCGAAGACGCATTGAAGGATAACAGGCTTAACATAGTGTATCGTTACCAATTATATATTTGGAATGGATTGGATGTCTTTATTTTCTTTTTAATTAGTTGCGGCAACCAAATTCTACATATCCCGGTGTTCCGGTGGCCCAGTAAACCCCTGTATCTTTTTCTTCATCTCTCAGAGACCAAGAAGTTGTTGAATCCTGAGGGATTCTTACAGGGATCAAGAAGCCACCCATTTCTCTTTATTCATTCTCATAGAGACCAATAACCCCCTGTAAACCTCTCTACATTATAACAGTGATCAATAAGATCTGTGTACCTTTTTTCCGTACCAGAGTGAAAAAGGAACTCCATGTGACCCCCGCAAACACCAATAAAGTAGCTCTCTAACATTGAACGAAAATCACCTGTATCTAACTCTCTTTTGACCCTTGCAGAGACTAGGGCCCGAATGCAGGGACGATGCTGAGCATAGCCAGAGTACAGGCTGAGTATGAGCCTCGTACTAGTGCGATCTATGACGCAATATCTTGAGTCTAGTGCTGGCTCAGGCTATACTCTGCCCGTACTCAGAGGATATTTCCACAACATGGTATATAGACGATCGAAACAGCTGTTTTCACGACAGGCCTCGTGCTCTGCTAGTGCTCAACATCGTTCTTGCATACGGGCCTAGGTCTCCCTTATATTTCTCGTTACAACACCACAGAGACAGGGAAACTTCCTGTATATCTTTCTAAATTCCAGTTGGGACCAAATAAATCCTGAACCTTCCTTTCTGCTCCACAGAGATCAGACATCTTCCTGAGACTCTCAATCCTCAGAGGAATAGGAACCACTTTATATTTCTCTGATAACCCTTAGAGGCAAGATAGTCCCGTCTCTTTCTAAACATTCTCACAAAGACCAATGAACACATTTTTAATATATTTCTACTCCCACAAATAAAGGAACCCTCTTTATCCATTTCTTCACTCCCACGGAGATCAAAGAATACCAGATTATTCTTTCTTTACTCACACAAATATAGCTATATCAGCTTCCGAAAGTAGTCCTTGACCCTCTCAAGATCCCGGTGCAAACGTACCAGGGGGATCCTCAGACACGTGCTTTGGAATGTCTTCATCCTCCTCATCTGACCCCAAACCTCAGCCTCGTGATGACCTTGACCCTCTCAAGATCCCGGTGCAAACGTACCAGGGGGATCCTCAGACACGAGCTTTGGAATGTCTGCATCCTCTCATCTGACCCCAAACCTCGGCCTCGTGATCACAAATGAGGAGCTTCTTGGATAAACAAGTAGCAACTCTGGTCTAGAAAGCTGATATTAAGATATGAAGGGCTTGTTGTGCCACCCTATATCAAAAAATGTTGGCACTGTCTTCCCTAGTGCCATCAGCTGGTATACCTTGCTGGCGGGTTTCACGCAATGGAGTTTTCAATATTACTGACTAATAACCAATGTTCTAATTGGAGTGGTCACTGATGTTATTGTTAAATGGGATCTGGACACGCGGTTTGAAGGAAACGTTCAACTTTTACATTTTATAGGTGGAGGCCAAGTCAACCCAAGTTAAAATATTTCAAGTATTTGTAAGGAGAAAACATTACAAGCGAGATCAATTGAAACATAAATTGTTATTTAAATTTGCAAATTCAAATATATTTAACATTTTTTAACTTATTTTATATATTCAAGCAAGATAAAATAATAATTAATCAGTGAAATGACAAAAAGAATACTAATGCAGATATTTTATATTGTAAGGCCTAATAGTTCACAGAAGAAATAAATTACAATATTAAATAAGTAATTCATGTATTGTGAAAGATTAGAATAGCAAGATTGCACCCACATATTAGTGTTGTCTTTGCATCATTCATTAATTAAACATAAATAAATGGTATGCTAATAAATTCTGTCCCCATTGTTCCTCGAGGAGAAAGAAAACAGAATTCCGCTCAAAGGTCAAGTAAAATGTTAAAAGAAAGAGTCACGTTTGCCCTGATAAGTATCGTAGACAATGTGAACATTGTGTGGCGATAGTTGGTGAAAACTAGCCCACATGGACTTGATATTGGCTAATTTAACACTGTACAAGTACAGAAACAGCTGGTTCAATTACAACTCTCCTATCAATTACAGAGATGTACAATGTCTAAACACAAGCGATCATATGCTGCATTTGTCAGTGAGGATGGATGGATGGATGGATGTATGGATGTGTGGATGTATGTATCTATGTATGTGTGTATGTATGTATGTATGTATATGTATGTATGTATGTATGTATATGTATGTATGTATGTATGTATGTATGTATGTATGTATGTATGTGTATGTGTGTATGTATGTATGTATGTATGTATGTATGTATGTGTATATGTGTATGTATGTATGTGTGTATGTATGTATGTGTGTATGTGTGTATGTGTGTATGTGTGTATGTGTATGTGGGTATGTCTGTGCATGTGTGTATGTGTACATGTATGTGTGTATGTATTGGTCGTCTTTTAACGGAGCTCAGTGACCTGAGTTCGACTTTTGGCCAGGCTGCAAGTTCTTTATTCAGTTAGTTCCAATATTCCCTTCTTACATTAATGAACTAATGTCCAAGGATCTGGGTGTAGATACCCACATTTTTGACCACGTATATTTAATGTAGTTCTCATCTGATTTGGTTTCCAGGTGTTGGTGATGTAAGAGCCCAACAAAGTTTTATTAACTAATATATCTTAAATGATTTCCATTATCCTTCAACGCAGATGTTTGTTCATTTTCTCTTCATGCTATCTTCCTCTTCACCACTCCATTGGTGTGTCTAAATGCATATGGACAGAGGAGGATGAGATTAAAGGATATTAAAAAGTGACTAGCAGCAGAAAACTACCAATAGTCCTTGTTTTGATCCTATGATGTTTCTATTTCTCTAAATTAAAAGACTATTCCTAACGGAGCTGGTGAACTGGCTTTCTCTTGACTTGACAGATTACCAACAGTGTCGTATTGTCAAACATAACGCTCTGACGACTGTAATAATTGCTGGTCCAGTTACCAAGAGGGAGACTGATTTCTCCCTAGAGAGCTCCTCTGACATTTCATAACCATCCCCTTTCCATTTCTCAGGGGTGGGGATGGCAGTTCTTGTTTTTTATTCGGTTGGGAATACACTCGGGGCTCAATGAACGTAAAGGGCTTTTATCCAATCATCACAACTTTATATAAATGTTTAGTCTGTTCAGGAAGTAAAACAAATGCTCTACATCATTGTAAGTGGGTGTATCCAGGAATAAGGGAGAAAACCTGTGTTGTGTTCAAGAATAGTTATATATTATCTAGATATCAAATAATATAAGTAACTATAATGATAATGATGGTAGTAAGAACTATAATAGCCAGAGAAATTAGAATCGTTTAAAAAATCACTATTATAATCCTCTTTTTATGAACTAATGTTAATTATGAACACAAAATAAACAAATATTTTCATTGATAAGTCATATAAGTTAAGTGAATTCATTACTCACTCTAGATTGTATTAGTAATAAAACAATAATAATACCACGAGCCTAATAAATAACATGACATAATTTGTAACAATCCGACAGTGGGCCATTATTGATCTAGCAAATAGCACGGTATCGTAGAATGTTTGGATTAATTGTTAATTTATGCATGTGTATCTCATATTAAAATATTTTATGGTTGTTGGTCAAACTGATTTAGGTTAACTTTACTGCCCCATACAGATTTTGTATTAACTTCTCTATACAATAGATATGTACAGTACATTTTCAAGTTTATCTTTATTATAATTTTTAATCATTGGATTTAACATTTAAATAGCATTGTTACAACATTTCAACTTCAAGAGAACTTCAATCTTACCTTTTAGAAGTAATTTGTATCCAAAGTGTTTCCATGAACAGCCACTGACTCCAGCGCTTGGTGATGCTCCATTGTTTGTAAGCAGTAGAAGACGTGTATTGGACTGGACCAGCTACAGATTATGACGTGAGATGGGGGAAGAGATAAGACATAGAATTTGTTCCTAATTTCCTAAATAGTACAACATACTGATAACAATGTTGACCCACAGTAAAGAAACAGGAAGAAAGCCGCTCTGATGCCAAGTCTTGGTGATGGTGGGAGGTGTCTCAATCACAGTCCCAAACACCATTTAACAATAAAGAAACCAGGAACAATACCAATGTGAAGGAAGAAAGAGCCCATCAGTTTCTATCTTATTTGGAAGTTTCACCAACCCGACGACCCCCTACACTACAAGGACCTTCACTCTCTTGTCGTGTCATCGACAACAGAGATCTCCAGGCCGTACAATCCCTCACAAGATTTACTTCACAATTAACAATTGTTCATGTTTTTCTGCTCTAAAACTACTGAAAGACATTAACTGGCAAATTTAACATTTTTTCTTTTATACTAAAATTTTAATCTTACAGAACACTGATTATGAAGAAAAATATTTTAGCCGATTATTAATTCTATGAAAAGAAATAACTATTCAAATATTTTTGTATTAATACATTTGATATATTTTCAATTCACAAAATAAGTTTTCGTCTTCTATTATATATTGTAACCATTCGATTGGAGGATTTTCCCTCAATTGAAGGATTGGGAGAGAATATTATATCCTCTGACTGTATTGTAAGTGTGCTATATGCTATAACTATAGGGAGCTGTATGCTATAACTATAGGGAGCTGTATGCTATAACTATAGGGAGCTGTATGCTATAACTATAGGGAGCT
>CABFOW010003676.1:0-48045 GCA_902141385.1 Timema californicum | reverse complement strand
TGTTGGCCTACTGTGCCTCACGTCCGCTTCATTCTGAGGACAATGTGTTGGCCTACTTTGCCTCACGTCCTCTCCATTCTGAGGACAATATGTTGGCCTACTGTGCCTCACGTCCGCTTCATTCTGAGGACAATGTGTTGGCCTACTTTGCCTCACGTCCTCTCCATTCTGAGGACAATATGTTGGCCTACTGTGCCTCACGTCCGCTTCATTCTGAGGACAATGTGTTGACCTACAGTGCCTCACGTCCGCTTCATTCTGAGGACAATGTGTTGACCTACAGTGCCTCACGTCCACTTCATTCTGAGGACAATGTGTTGACCTACTGAGCCTCACGTCCTCTCCATTCTGAGGACAATATGTTGGCCTACTGTGCCTCACCTCCGCTCCATTCTGAGGACAATATGTTGGCCTACTGTGCCTCAACAGACCCCTTGAGTTATAGACAGACCCACGGTGTCCATAGATCTCAATTTACTTAGTTAATAACCCACTGCCCACCTCTGTGGCCGCATGGTCTAAAACGTCACACTCGCACAAGGCCGTAGGCAGGGTGGGAGGGGTTGTAAGACGCGCTCTTGTACAATTATTTAGACATTTTCGTGTAGGCCTATCATGATGTTGGTTGTTAATTGTTCC
Organism: Timema californicum; assembly: GCA_902141385.1. Taxonomy (NCBI): domain Eukaryota; kingdom Metazoa; phylum Arthropoda; class Insecta; order Phasmatodea; family Timematidae; genus Timema; species Timema californicum. Next base: position 47,406 of record CABFOW010003676.1, on the reverse strand, counting down.
TAGCTGATGACCTAGAGAATGTCCTCATTACTTGGACCTACTCGTATATTGAGACGTGATCTTGAACATTTAAATGATAACCATGAGCTCAGGACTATCATTGGTCTTCATTAACGTATTGATCTCGAGCCGCTCATTAACTATGACAGAAAAACAAGAACTGTCCAGATTGGGAACGTAGTTGAGATACTCTAGCAACAATAACAACAATACAAAACAAGAACTGTCCAGATTGGGAACGTAGTTGAGATACTCTAGCAACAATAACAACAATACAAAACAAGAACTGTCCAGATTGGGAACGTAGTTGAGATACTCTAGCAACAATAACAACAATACAAAACAAGAACTGTCCAGATTGGGAACGTAGTTGAGATACTCTAGCAACAATAACAACAATACAAAACAAGAACTGTCCAGATTGGGAACGTAGTTGAGATACTCTAGCAACAATAACAACAATACAAAACAAGAACTGTCCAGATTGGGAACGTAGTTGAGATACTCTAGCAACAATAACAACAATACAAAACAAGAACTGTCCAGATTGGGAACGTAGTTGAGATACTCTAGCAACAATAACAACAATACAAAACAAGAACTGTCCAGATTGGGAACGTAGTTGAGATACTCTAGCAACAATAACAACAATACAAAACAAGAACTGTCCAGATTGGGAACGTAGTTGAGATACTCTAGCAACAATAACAACAATACAAAACAAGAACTGTCCAGATTGGGAACGTAGTTGAGATACTCTAGCAACAATAACAACAATACAAAACAAGAACTGTCCAGATTGGGAACGTAGTTGAGATACTCTAGCAACAATAACAACAATACAAAACAAGAACTGTCCAGATTGGGAACGTAGTTGAGATACTCTAGCAACAATAACAACAATACAAAACAAGAACTGTCCAGATTGGGAACGTAGTTGAGATACTCTAGCAACAATAACAACAATACAAAACAAGAACTGTCCAGATTGGGAACGTAGTTGAGATACTCTAGCAACAATAACAACAATACAAAACAAGAACTGTCCAGATTGGGAACGTAGTTGAGATACTCTAGCAACAATAACAACAATACAAAACAAGAACTGTCCAGATTGGGAACGTAGTTGAGATACTCTAGCAACAATAACAACAATACAAAACAAGAACTGTCCAGATTGGGAACGTAGTTGAGATACTCTAGCAACAATAACAACAATACAAAACAAGAACTGTCCAGATTGGGAACGTAGTTGAGATACTCTAGCAACAATAACAACAATACAAAACAAGAACTGTCCAGATTGGGAACGTAGTTGAGATACTCTAGCAACAATAACAACAATACAAAACAAGAACTGTCCAGATTGGGAACGTAGTTGAGATACTCTAGCAACAATAACAACAATACAAAACAAGAACTGTCCAGATTGGGAACGTAGTTGAGATACTCTAGCAACAATAACAACAATACAAAACAAGAACTGTCCAGATTGGGAACGTAGTTGAGATACTCTAGCAACAATAACAACAATACAAAACAAGAACTGTCCAGATTGGGAACGTAGTTGAGATACTCTAGCAACAATAACAACAATACAAAACAAGAACTGTCCAGATTGGGAACGTAGTTGAGATACTCTAGCAACAATAACAACAATACAAAACAAGAACTGTCCAGATTGGGAACGTAGTTGAGATACTCTAGCAACAATAACAACAATACAAAACAAGAACTGTCCAGATTGGGAACGTAGTTGAGATACTCTAGCAACAATAACAACAATACAAAACAAGAACTGTCCAGATTGGGAACGTAGTTGAGATACTCTAGCAACAATAACAACAATACAAAACAAGAACTGTCCAGATTGGGAACGTAGTTGAGATACTCTAGCAACAATAACAACAATACAAAACAAGAACTGTCCAGATTGGGAACGTAGTTGAGATACTCTAGCAACAATAACAACAATACAAAACAAGAACTGTCCAGATTGGGAACGTAGTTGAGATACTCTAGCAACAATAACAACAATACAAAACAAGAACTGTCCAGATTGGGAACGTAGTTGAGATACTCTAGCAACAATAACAACAATACAAAACAAGAACTGTCCAGATTGGGAACGTAGTTGAGATACTCTAGCAACAATAACAACAATACAAAACAAGAACTGTCCAGATTGGGAACGTAGTTGAGATACTCTAGCAACAATAACAACAATACAAAACAAGAACTGTCCAGATTGGGAACGTAGTTGAGATACTCTAGCAACAATAACAACAATACAAAACAAGAACTGTCCAGATTGGGAACGTAGTTGAGATACTCTAGCAACAATAACAACAATACAAAACAAGAACTGTCCAGATTGGGAACGTAGTTGAGATACTCTAGCAACAATAACAACAATACAAAACAAGAACTGTCCAGATTGGGAACGTAGTTGAGATACTCTAGCAACAATAACAACAATTCAAAACAAGAACTGTCCAGATTGGGAACGTAGTTGAGATACTCTAGCAACAATAACAACAATACAAAACAAGAACTGTCCAGATTGGGAACGTAGTTGAGATACTCTAGCAACAATAACAACAATACAAAACAAGAACTGTATGGATTGTGAACGTAGTTGGGATACTCTAGCAACAATAACAACAATAACAACAAAACAAAACAAGTTAATTGAACTGTTGGTGAAGGGCGAAGGAATACGCCAATATGTACAAACAGGCATTAGAGCCTTGTGTATTCATACGGCCAGTCGTGAGTTCTCTCAATGGTGCATAGTTGGGGTAGAAACACGGTACAGTAGTCGTACGTCTAGTAATATGAACTGCAACAGACACCTATAATAAATGTTGTCTTTGTTAAGAGTTCCTTCAGCCACTGTGATGTACAGGTGTGTGTGAACACTCAGAGCTAATACAACATCACATCACTGACAATAACTATGTGATATGTGATATGTGATATGTTTCAACACACATACAGCGTGGACCGTTGGTCGCGACGTCCAGGCCGCACGGAGCTGTGTCTCGGGAACCGGTATACCAAGGTTCCAAGGTTCCCTCCAGGTTATACCTATATTAAATCATTCATTGTAAGTGATACAAACGGACAGTTCCGACCGTGAGAAAGGAAGTTCTTTACCGCGGATGATTAGATGTGTGAGGCGACTTGTCTAATGGTGGGAGGATGACAGTGCGGACTGATAACACGTCGCAGGATGTATAACCTCACCTCCCCCCGCTGTGACGTGGGCCGATAGCGACTAAAATGATTGCTCTTCCTGTTTCGCAGCTTAGGGTCATCACCTGAATACATTTTCCATGCATAATTAATGAACTCCTTGGGGTCTCTGTTGCTCGGCTTTGTGAGAACTCGCTCGCACGAGTATTAACTCATCAATGGCTCAACTGTAAGCTTGTCTGAATCTAACCTGACCCTTATTCCACATTTCCAGATAAACTCTCTTTTAAACATATCTGGACCGTCCTGATCCCTCCAGTTAGGGGATGTAAGATAACTCTAGACATTACCAGCGTTGGAGCCCTTCATCCGGAGCGCGCCATTGCCGGGCCGTCGGTTAGAAAACATTTATAGAAACTTTATTACAAGGAACAGGAATAAACAAGCAAAAAAAATAAAGTTAAAAGATATCACTGAATTAATCATTCCCAGTCCCAATGTTGTCCCGCGGAGAATGAACACCCTGTATTTGGAACTATTTCTGGTTCTTCCGACGTAACACTCTCTCTCTCTCTTTCTCGGAGAGCACTCATCACTAGACACATTCTCTCTCTCTCTCTCTCGGAGAGCACTCATCACTAGACACATTCTCTCTCTCTCTCGGAGAGCGCTCATCACTAGACACATTCTCTCTCTCTCTCTCGGAGAGCACTCATCACTAGACACATTCTCTCTCTCTCTCTCGGAGAGTCTCATCACTAGACACATTCTCTCTCTCTCTCGGAGAGAACTCATCACTAGACACATTCTCTCTCTCTCTCTCGGAGAGCACTCATCACTAGACACATTCTCTCTCTCTCTCTCTGAGAGCACTCATCACTAGACACATTCTCTCTCTCTCTCGGAGAGCACTCATCACTAGACACACTCTCTCTCTCTCTCTCGGAGAGCACTCATCACTAGACACATTCTCTCTCTCTCTCTCTCTCGGAGAGCACTCATCACTAGACACATTCTCTCTCTCTCTCTCGGAGAGAACTCATCACTAGACACATTCTCTCTCTCTCTCTCTCTCTCTCGGAGAGCACTCATCACTAGACACATTCTCTCTCTCTATCGGAGAGAACTCATCACTAGACACATTCTCTCTCTCTCTCTCTCTCGGAGAGAACTCATCACTAGACACATTCTCTCTCTCTCTCGGAGAGCATCTCATCACTAAAATATTACATTTGATGTTTTGTTGGTTGACAGAAAGTGAGATTTCATTGCCGAGGTCGGTAAAATGATATTGTCTACATCAGGGGTCACATGGTCTAGTGCGTCAGCCTCGTTTTGTGAGGACGAGAGTCCAGAGATAGAGACCCGTCTTGTTTAGCACCGCGTCTTACTAACCGTTCGGGTTGTACGCAAACATGTTTAAAAACAGTAAAACTACAAACCTCTCCTTTACAACGCCTAGCGATGTGCTCGGCGTCCTACTACCCGTCCATCACATCTACGTATTTATATTTATGGGGCCGGAATTAAGTAAATATTATTTTTAGAAAACTTATTATAATTTAGTTAAGTAGATAGTGAAATAGCAATCAGTTAAAACCACCTCAACCCATCAAGAATTGAAGCTCTGACCTCTTGAAGCAAGCACACGTGATAAACAAGAGCCCCATTTTTATTCACGTGACACTCAGTGCGAGTAGTATGCTAAGAAACACTTTATTTTTAATATATTATATATTATATTTATAAACAATGTTAAACTTATGTTTATTCTGATATTTAAATATGGCGTTGAAGACACAGATTGTACTTCATTCCAACTGATGTTCACCATTATGTTTCAAAAGCTCAGTTCCCCTGGCTACGATGGTTACCATGGTTACCATGGTTATATTGCCCCTCCCCCTTCCCACTGCCGAGCAGATCTTGCGTAACGACAGCATCCACCCCTAAACAAGGACCTGGGAGGCTGGGAATGGCGTCTCTTTCAACCAGACGAGATCTCTCTAAGGAACTGAGATAGAATGGGCGGTGATGGCCTTCAATCCAGGCTCAGGAAAATGGGCTAAAATCCAGGTGAAGCGATTGTGTGTGATGGTACTAAAATATATAATTTGAAAGAATTGCCAGTGCGTAGGACTGCAGATTGAAGGTCGACACATGTGCTAACAGAAATACAGAGATTATGTGTGACATTGGAAATACCAAACTTGTATTAACACGGTGGACAGTAGCGATAAGTAGCACTCACTGTCGGACAGAACCAGCACAAGGCACTAGGATGATAGTAGCTACCACATTGTCACTAATATCTGGTACTAGACAGTAGCTACCACATTGTCACTAATATCTGGTACTAGATAGTAGCTACCACATTGTCACTAATATCTGGTACTAGGACGATAGTAGCTACCACATTGACACTAATATCTGGTACTAGGACGACAGTAGCTACCACATTGACACTAATATCTGGTACTAGGACGATAGTAGCTACCACATTGTCACTAATATCTGGTACTAGGACGACAGTAGCTACCACATTGACACTAATATCTGGTACTAGGACGATAGTAGCTACCACATTGTCACTAATATCTGGTACTAGGACGATAGTAGCTACCACATTGTCACTAATATCTGGTACTAGGACGATAGTAGCTACCACATTGTCACTAATATCTGGTACTAGGACGATAGTAGCTACCACATTGTCACTAATATCTGGTACTAGGACGATAGTAGCTACCACATTGTCACTAATATCTGGTACTAGGACGATAGTAGCTACCACATTGTCACTAATATCTGGTACTAGGACGATAGTAGCTACCACATTGTCACTAATATCTGGTACTAGGACGATAGTAGCTACCACATTGTCACTAATATCTGGTACTAGGACGATAGTAGCTACCACATTGTCACTAATATCTGGTACTAGGACGATAGTAGCTACCACATTGTCACTAATATCTGGTACTAGGACGATAGTAGCTACCACATTGTCACTAATATCTGGTACTAGGACGATAGTAGCTACCACATTGTCACTAATATCTGGTACTAGGACGATAGTAGCTACCACATTGTCACTAATATCTGGTACTAGGACGATAGTAGCTACCACATTGTCACTAATATCTGGTACTAGGACGATAGTAGCTACCACATTGTCACTAATATCTGGTACTAGGACGATAGTAGCTACCACATTGTCACTAATATCTGGTACTAGGACGATAGTAGCTACCACATTGTCACTAATATCTGGTACTAGGACGATAGTAGCTACCACATTGTCACTAATATCTGGTACTAGGACGATAGTAGCTACCACATTGTCACTAATATCTGGTACTAGGACGATAGTAGCTACCACATTGTCACTAATATCTGGTACTAGGACGATAGTAGCTACCACATTGTCACTAATATCTGGTACTAGGACGATAGTAGCTACCACATTGTCACTAATATCTGGTACTAGGACGATAGTAGCTACCACATTGTCACTAATATCTGGTACTAGGACGATAGTAGCTACCACATTGTCACTAATATCTGGTACTAGGACGATAGTAGCTACCACATTGTCACTAATATCTGGTACTAGGACGATAGTAGCTACCACATTGTCACTAATATCTGGTACTAGGACGATAGTAGCTACCACATTGTCACTAATATCTGGTACTAGGACGATAGTAGCTACCACATTGTCACTAATATCTGGTACTAGGACGATAGTAGCTACCACATTGTCACTAATATCTGGTACTAGGACGATAGTAGCTACCACATTGTCACTAATATCTGGTACTAGGACGATAGTAGCTACCACATTGTCACTAATATCTGGTACTAGGACGATAGTAGCTACCACATTGTCACTAATATCTGGTACTAGGACGATAGTAGCTACCACATTGTCACTAATATCTGGTACTAGGACGATAGTAGCTACCACATTGTCACTAATATCTGGTACTAGGACGATAGTAGCTACCACATTGTCACTAATATCTGGTACTAGGACGATAGTAGCTACCACATTGTCACTAATATCTGGTACTAGGACGATAGTAGCTACCACATTGTCACTAATATCTGGTACTAGGACGATAGTAGCTACCACATTGTCACTAATATCTGGTACTAGGACGATAGTAGCTACCACATTGTCACTAATATCTGGTACTAGGACGATAGTAGCTACCACATTGTCACTAATATCTGGTACTAGGACGATAGTAGCTACCACATTGTCACTAATATCTGGTACTAGGACGATAGTAGCTACCACATTGTCACTAATATCTGGTACTAGGACGATAGTAGCTACCACATTGTCACTAATATCTGGTACTAGGACGATAGTAGCTACCACATTGTCACTAATATCTGGTACTAGGACGATAGTAGCTACCACATTGTCACTAATATCTGGTACTAGGACGATAGTAGCTACCACATTGTCACTAATATCTGGTACTAGGACGATAGTAGCTACCACATTGTCACTAATATCTGGTACTAGGACGATAGTAGCTACCACATTGTCACTAATATCTGGTACTAGGACGATAGTAGCTACCACATTGACACTAATATCTGGTACTAGGACGATAGTAGCTACCACATTGTCACTAATATCTGGTTAGGTAATTACGGAAGATATTTCACAAATTTTGAAAGTAAAATAGAAAATTATGCAAAATAATGTTATAAAATTATAAACAAATTCAAACTCACTCATACATGGTTTAGTAATAGTATATAATATTACAGAATGAAATCTCAGTTAACAAATTCAGCGAACAAAACGTTATTTGGTGGGTATCTCTCTCTTAGGGCAAGGGAGGGACCACACCATGGAGGAGAGGCTCCAAAAGAGGTTATATTGTTTAAAATTAGTTTTACTCCCCAAATTTCCCTCTCAGTCCGGTGTTTCTTACTTGTACTAACTAGCCATTGTTGTGTGAGTGGGATGGTTGTACCCGTGAGTGCTCGTGAATAGTGATGTCAGTACAGGCCAGGGACGGTGGATCTATGGCACGTGAACACGGTCTGGGTGGTACGACAACGTGAAATATACACTTATATCGTATACACTTTTCTCATCGTGGTATAATTATTTGAAGTCAATAAAATGTCGACAGTCACGTCACGTCAGACGGTTCTTTTTTTAAGATCAACGTTTAGAAATCGTCTTGCTTGTACTTATGCGCAACTTTTGTGCTTTTAAAGGCAACACGGCTTGAACCAAACACAATTTAATACATTTCTATCAAAATGCAATATGTCAAACTAATATTAGGAAATTAGGGTTAGAATCCCGGATATGTCTAGTGAGAGAGGTTTTTCATAAAGGGGTTCCTCCCTTTCCTTCCAAGCAAATGTGGGTACATTATCTCTAAAGTGATTCTTTCCTCATCCCTGCCCCATCAGAGTAGTTATCTAATATACGTACAACCTGAATAATGGAAGACGTGGAGTTAAAAAAATGTTTTCAAGATGCATTAAAAAACATAAATAATAAACGAAATAATAGACTATCCCAATATTCAGTGGCAATGGTCGGGAAAATTGCCAATTCCTGGTTTAGGAATATAAAAATGAATTATTAGTGATATTTTGGGAAGAGAGAGGAAGCCGAGCATAAATTGTTAGACTGGCATTTTATATGTATAGGATTAAACAAAGTCTGTATTTATTGACATATTAGCATATTATGTAGAGAAAGCTATATATTTTATATGTATAGGATTAAACAAAGTCTGTATTTATTGACATATTAGCATATTATGTAGAGAAAGCTATATATTTTATATGTATAGGATTAAACAAAGTCTGTATTTATTGACATATTAGCATATTATGTAGAGAAAGCTATATATTTTATATGTATAGGATTAAACAAAGTCTGTATTTATTGACATATTAGCATATTATGTAGAGAAAGCTATATATTTTATATGTATAGGATTAAACAAAGTCTGTATTTATTGACATATTAGCATATTATGTAGAGAAAGCTATATATTTTATATGTATAGGATTAAACAAAGTCTGTATTTATTGACATATTAGCATATTATGTAGAGAAAGCTATATATTTTATATGTATAGGATTAAACAAAGTCTGTATTTATTGACATATTAGCATATTATGTAGAGAAAGCTATATATTTTATATGTATAGGATTAAACAAAGTCTGTATTTATTGACATATTAGCATATTATGTAGAGAAAGCTATATATTTTATATGTATAGGATTAAACAAAGTCTGTATTTATTGACATATTAGCATATTATGTAGAGAAAGCTATATATTTTATATGTATAGGATTAAACAAAGTCTGTATTTATTGACATATTAGCATATTATGTAGAGAAAGCTATATATTTTATATGTATAGGATTAAACAAAGTCTGTATTTATTGACATATTAGCATATTATGTAGAGAAAGCTATATATTTTATATGTATAGGATTAAACAAAGTCTGTATTTATTGACATATTAGCATATTATGTAGAGAAAGCTATATATTTTATATGTATAGGATTAAACAAAGTCTGTATTTATTGACATATTAGCATATTATGTAGAGAAAGCTATATATTTTATATGTATAGGATTAAACAAAGTCTGTATTTATTGACATATTAGCATATTATGTAGAGAAAGCTATATATTTTATATGTATAGGATTAAACAAAGTCTGTATTTATTGACATATTAGCATATTATGTAGAGAAAGCTATATATTTTATATGTATAGGATTAAACAAAGTCTGTATTTATTGACATATTAGCATATTATGTAGAGAAAGCTATATATTTTATATGTATAGGATTAAACAAAGTCTGTATTTATTGACATATTAGCATATTATGTAGAGAAAGCTATATATTTTATATGTATAGGATTAAACAAAGTCTGTATTTATTGACATATTAGCATATTATGTAGAGAAAGCTATATATTTTATATGTATAGGATTAAACAAAGTCTGTATTTATTGACATATTAGCATATTATGTAGAGAAAGCTATATATTTTATATGTATAGGATTAAACAAAGTCTGTATTTATTGACATATTAGCATATTATGTAGAGAAAGCTATATATTTTATATGTATAGGATTAAACAAAGTCTGTATTTATTGACATATTAGCATATTATGTAGAGAAAGCTATATATTTTATATGTATAGGATTAAACAAAGTCTGTATTTATTGACATATTAGCATATTATGTAGAGAAAGCTATATATTTTATATGTATAGGATTAAACAAAGTCTGTATTTATTGACATATTAGCATATTATGTAGAGAAAGCTATATATTTTATATGTATAGGATTAAACAAAGTCTGTATTTATTGACATATTAGCATATTATGTAGAGAAAGCTATATATTTTATATGTATAGGATTAAACAAAGTCTGTATTTATTGACATATTAGCATATTATGTAGAGAAAGCTATATATTTTATATGTATAGGATTAAACAAAGTCTGTATTTATTGACATATTAGCATATTATGTAGAGAAAGCTATATATTTTATATGTATAGGATTAAACAAAGTCTGTATTTATTGACATATTAGCATATTATGTAGAGAAAGCTATATATTTTATATGTATAGGATTAAACAAAGTCTGTATTTATTGACATATTAGCATATTATGTAGAGAAAGCTATATATTTTATATGTATAGGATTAAACAAAGTCTGTATTTATTGACATATTAGCATATTATGTAGAGAAAGCTATATATTTTATATGTATAGGATTAAACAAAGTCTGTATTTATTGACATATTAGCATATTATGTAGAGAAAGCTATATATTTTATATGTATAGGATTAAACAAAGTCTGTATTTATTGACATATTAGCATATTATGTAGAGAAAGCTATATATTTTATATGTATAGGATTAAACAAAGTCTGTATTTATTGACATATTAGCATATTATGTAGAGAAAGCTATATATTTTATATGTATAGGATTAAACAAAGTCTGTATTTATTGACATATTAGCATATTATGTAGAGAAAGCTATATATTTTATATGTATAGGATTAAACAAAGTCTGTATTTATTGACATATTAGCATATTATGTAGAGAAAGCTATATATTTTATATGTATAGGATTAAACAAAGTCTGTATTTATTGACATATTAGCATATTATGTAGAGAAAGCTATATATTTTATATGTATAGGATTAAACAAAGTCTGTATTTATTGATATATTAGCATATTATGTAGAGGAAGCTATATATTTTATATGTATAGGATTAAACAAAGTCTGTATTTATTGACATATTAGCATATTATGTAAAGAAAGCTTAATAATTTATATGTATAGGATTAAACAAAGTCTGTATTTATTGATATATTAGCATATTATGTAGAGAAAGCTATATATATTATATGTATAGTATTAAACAAAGTCTGTATTTATTGATATATTAGCATATTATGTAGAGAAAGCTATATATTTTTTATGTATAGTATTAAACAAAGTCTGTATTTATTGATATATAAACATATTATGTAAGAAAGCTATATATTTTATATGTATAGGATTAAACAAAGTCTGTATTTATTGACATATTAGCATATTAGTTAGAGAAAGCTATATATTTTATATGTATAGTATTAAACAAAGTCTGTATCTATTGATATATTAGCATATTATGTAGAGAAATCTATATATTTTATATGCATAGTATTAAACAAAGTCTGTATTTATTGACATATTAGCATATTATGTAAAGAAAGCTTAATAATTTATATGTATAGGATTAAACAAAGTCTGTATTTATTGATATATTAGCATATTATGTAGAGAAAGCTATATATTTTATATGTATAGTATTAAACAAAGTCTGTATTTATTGATATATTAGCATATTATGTAGAGGAAACTATATATTTTATATGTATAGTATTAACCAAAGTCTGTATTTATTGATATATTAGCATATTATGTAGAGGAAGCTATATATTTTATATGTATAGTATTAAACAAAGTCTGTATTTATTGACATTTTAGCATATTATGTAGAGAAATCTATATATTTTATATGTATAGTATTAAACAAAGTCTGTATTTATTGATTTATTAGCATATTATCAAGAGAAACTTTATATTTTAGATGTATAGTATTAAACAAAGTCTGTTTTTATTGATATGTTAGTATATTATATAGAGAAAGCTATATATTTTATATGTATAGTATTAACCAAAGTCTGTATTTATTGATATATTAACATATTATGTAGAGAATGCTATATATTTTAAAAGTGGTACAAGCTAATTACATTTCTGAGAAAGTAAGTATTTATAAAATATTATTTACTACGTTTCTATTCCTATTAGGCTCTTAATGTAGTATTTTACATTCAAATCCACACATCAATGATCACAAATAATATTTTATATTTTATAATCTCGCATGCGCCATAGTTCCGACACAGCCAGCAAACCACCAACACTGCATCATGTCAGGGTCCATGTAACAGCCCCTAAGAGAATGTAGGGAGAACGGGGTGGCTTTTCCATGTCTTCTAAACAGATATGGCTGTAAACATGCATCCAGGCAGGGAGTTTTTTTTTATATAAGAGCTATTATCCTTTAATCATTTGAAAAGTCAATCCTTAAGGGGGTGAAGCAAGGAGAGGAGAGTTTTTGCGTATTTTATAAACCACTTGAGCTGGGAAGGTTCGAAATTCAACCCCTAATATGGCGAAGCGGGGAGAGGGTAGTTTTTCTTTGTCATCCAAAGGGTACACGCATTTCCAAAACCGAGTAAGACACAACAAATTTGACATGAGTGTTCTTTGTCAAAATCAAAGACATATTTTGTTCTAAGAATTTAAGAATTTTTCGAAATCCAACCCTTAGTGGAGTGAATCGGGGAGGGGATGGTTTTTATGTGTACTCCAATCCATTTGGGCTGGAAAGATGAAACGTATTATAAAACCATCCCGTGCAAAGAACGAGTTATTTAGCAAGTATTTAATAAAGCCACGCTTAACAATTTATTGTTTGTGTAAAAACTAAGATCATAGTTATTATAGACTTTAATTCTATGTTTACCAAATAAACTATGGAAGAAATATAACTTATTAAATGTTAAAGCAGAATTGCATATCTGTGTGTTTTTATATATCAGGTTTGTAGTTATATATAGTATGTATAAACACAATATACATACTATATAATCACAATCACACGTAGATATAATACATCCTATCAATATTTATATACACATAATTACACTTAAACATGTAAGCCTAATGCTATTTTTCTTTCCATAATGATTATATATAATTTTGTCGCCGTTACAACTAATTAATAGTTAAATTATATATTATAAATAAAATTATACTATCTCAAAAGTTTCAAACAAAGTTCTAGAATAATTTCTGTTGACCTAAGGCTCACAACTCAAAATAAAAATTAACATGGTTCTAATGTAACCAAATAGCCACTTTGGCAACCAAAGTCTCTTTAAGGGGGAAGGCCCACCAAATATCTAAAACACGTATACTACTAATCTCCTAAAATCTGAAAGTAGCTATTATTTAATAGCTTTGTAAATTTTTCTCCTATTAAAATAAAGGTTATTTGTTTCAACAAAATTAACTTGGTTTCTGTAAATCCAACCATTAAAAATATATAAATTATTGAATTTCAACTTTTTTAAATAATTTTTATGATATTTCTTCCACGATTACGCCCAAAATACTTATTTTTAAAATTTGATGTTTCTGTTTTCAGAAAAATTATTTATTGACTATATCCTGGATATTTTAGAATTTAAACAAATTAAAATATGTTTTTTTAATTAATAATTTGAACAAGGGTCATTTAAAAAACTATATTTATTAATCTAAACTAACTTAATAAAATATGTAAACCATTATTATTATTTCACCCCCTCCATATTTTAATACCTTTTCCCCTGAACAGTTTTCCGAACCAGCACATCAAGTGTTGTATTTTTTAAAAGAGAACATCGTTTTGTTTCAATTTGAGTCTACCGGCCGGTTGCTGTGTGTGTCTCTTGAAGCCATTTCCTCCACCGCTCAATGACCCGCTAACTCCCCTCACAGTTCCATGAGGGTTTGTTGTTGATCACGTTCCAATCTTCAGTGAGAATAGTTATAATGTGCTTATTTTTTGCTCTCAAAATGCTATACATTTTAAGTAGTAGAATTTTATATATTTAGTCTATGTGTGAATAAATTTTTTTCTTATGTGTTGATATATTTGTGATAGTTTCAAACAAATTTACCAAGTTCACCAAGAAAATTAGTTTGAGACTTCTGTGCTTGGGGTCCGGGGTTCAATCCTCGGTCCCGGCACAGATTTATCTTATTTCAAAACCCTTCCTTCACCTCTGACAAGACATCTTGTGAATGTGGGTAATGCCAGGCCTCCACCGTGGTTCGGATCCCACGTTAAACTGTAGGTTCTCCATTTCATCTCACAATCACCCTACCACAACACATTAACGTAAGCGCGTATAGCCGAAACGGGTAGTAGAACGCGGTGGTAGTAATAAGGGTACATTCTAGCAGAGTGGCGCAGATTGTACCCTTATTCCCTACAGGGTGCATTTAATACATAGAAAAACAGTCATTTTAACAAAATAGATTTATTATAGTAAACAATTAGGTAAATTGTCATAAATACAAGTTTCACATGATTGAACAATTAGAAAAGAGCAAATTAAGAATATAACATTCACACAGTCTCACTTGGTAGAGTCGAATATTAACAGGTATCCATAAAACTTGATGGATCCTCAGCTGATAAATCCAGCTAACTGAAGGCTATGAAACAGGTGTCACTAAAGTACTACTGCTGGTCTTTTTCCCCTATGGTACAGCCATAGCATTATATAGTGCGTTGATATCTATTAATACCAATACTAAATCAAAAGCCTAGTCACAGGCAAATATAAAAATAGAATAATTTGCGCAGACCCCACAATGAAGCTAGGGTAATTTCCTTGGGTTGCGCCACTAAGCTAATACTCAGCTAGAAAATCTGTATCACTTTTAACTGAGCCAAAAAGGGCAAAAGAAACAGACATCCTGGTTGTAGCCCCCAATAAAAACTAATGTTCATGACGTTTAGGACGTCATGACTAATCCGGAACAAAGTAGTAACGAACTTGTGACTTAGACTAAGTCACAACACTAACATTCTTAGCCAGAGGCTTTTATGTAAGAACCATGCCAAAGGACACATAAATAAATTTAGCAAAACATCTATGCTAAAGTTTGACATACCAATTAAGTAAACCAAAAAAACACATTCTAATTGATATATTTCCAGAAACAAAACTTGGCTTCTCTCTAAATAATGAAATGTAATTTTTCTTTAAATAAGGTTGCATAATTTACACTACTTTACTAGAGTCCAAGTCATAAAGACTTGGCCACGATGACTGGATACTAATACCGCAGAATCCGTAGTCCATGTTCACGGCGAATAGGGTCGGGCGACCCATTATCCTGTTGTCACGGTTGAAGGTGGTGAATCTGACGCCGCAGTATCCATGATTCTTCGTGTAGGTGCCGGGCGAATATTCCTGGTTGTCTCAACTCACTGTGGAACTTTTCTCTGATTTGAAATCTGTGGCCGGCCTATAGATATACTCAACCTGGCTAGGACAAGAAGAAGAAGAAATGGGGAATAAAAATGTAAAAACAGGCAGAAATAAAGGAGGATAAAAGTGGGGAGAAAAGGGAAACAAATGAACCACATCAAAGGTTCTTCAACTGACCACCAGTATCGCTGTGTGCGCAACAGGTCTTGGAGTCGATCCCCCAACTTTAGTTCTTTTCACCAGCTGAGCTAAGCCACGGTACACGTGAGTTGGCCATGATCGACAACTTCGTGTTTTTTAAAAGAGTAATATCTGCAGACATCTGGCTGGGGTGAGTTTGTACATAACTATATTATATCAAAATATAACTGTATTAATTTACTTATTTAATATCCACGGTTATTTTTATGAGAAGTAAGGATATAGACATATTCTTTTACATTTTTCGTGTGCGTACACCACGTGGCAGGAGTACGCAAGTTTATGAGGTATCATCTACCGGGAAAAGCGAAGTGTTAAAGTATTTAGTTCATAAACACAATAATATTAGTCTTCTTCTTTGATATTTAACACCTTAGCTATCAAAAGACAATATTTTCGACCAACCACGTGTTAGAAGGTAAGACAATAGGTAACTTTAGTAGATCAGAAGATATAACTTTAGAGACAGTTTATATTAAATATGCTGCTATACTTTCTTTCTTGCACACAATCACGAAAATATTAAATATTTTCTTGTAGCTGTTCATCCATTTGGTTGACACGCTACACGACTTCTTTTCATTTTAGAATTTGTAACGAACAGGTTGGTCATGGACTTTTACTAACCCAGAAGATGCAATGTGTGAGTAAAGTACATATACTAGACATAGTAGTTTAGTAATCCTAGAAATCGCAAGATTTTTGAGTATCAGCACTATTCGGAGTGGGTAGTAAACTAGCTAGTCTTGCTAGTGACACTATTGCAGGATGTCTATATGTATTGGATTATTTGTGGCTGGTAGAACTAGTGTGACATTAGCTAGTAGTGCTAATGTTATAATAGAATCACTGCAGCAACACAAGCGGGAGACGCCCAATTCTCATCAAAAATGCCCCAACTAACGAGTCAGCTCGGCTTCAGAGATCAACACACAAACATCTAACACCTGAGCCAGACGAAGAGTAAATGAGAGAGGTTTCATTCGAGGTGTTCCCAACAGCCATCGTCGAGCGCAAGTGGTTGGGTAGCGTCATCTTTGAGGTTTTCCACACTTCTTCGAACGTGGAGATAGCCTTGCAAAAATTCTATGTGTCCCACTGGTATGAAAAGGCTTGTCCTCGGTTTACTTAAATCTATTTTAGTGTAACCACTCGTCAAAGGAACTGCTGGAAGATATTCACGAGGATCTGCTAAGACTACGTACTAAAGTCACGATGGTTGAGGTGTTTGTGTAACCTCCTCACCACAGAGCAAGCTATGCTGGATAATATAAGTTTATGAGTTTTGTAAACTGCGTTATTCTGAGTAAACCTCATACTTTCCATTGGTTACATATTAACCCTACTTTACGTATTTGTTATAGGTTTTTCTAATGTAACCTTCCTCATAGCTGTGTTTTTCCTTGTCATGTAACGGAGTGACATACGCCATTGAAAACAGAGATCCGGTTGACGTTAATGCTATCCTACCATCAAACGGAGAAACAATTATGGTGGAACTTCTGTCCAAATCTGAACTCAAAGCAACCATTAAAGAACGAGTTTGGGTGGTTGCTGACAAAACCGAGGTAAGTGAGCTGCGAGTCACTTTGAACTTCTTGAATTCACAGCCGGTGATTTCCGAGATCGCCAACACAAACCCCATAGTTCAACAAATTTCTCAAGATTAATCAAAGACTGACTGATATAGATAAAAGATGTAAAATTTACCGATTACGGACCAATCTAATAATATAAACACCTCGCAATCGCTATCTTGCAATATCACCGATAATAAAAAATCTTAAGTTTTATCAGGATTTCTGGAATTAAATACCACTTTGAGATGGTCAAATCTATGAAATCATATTTAATCTCTATTGAAAATCAATAAGTTTTGTAATTTGAATTTAGATAATGAAATTGAATTTCTTACAGTACTTATTGGACACAATTATAAGTAGAACGTTTGGGTCAAAATCTTTCATGGAAAAATTATAGACATACAATTTTAAGTATTTTGGTTCCTCCACGAGCTAAAGATAGTTTGAAAACCCAATTTGTAAACAGATTTCAAAAACTGGATGAATCCTTGCGTAATTTCATCGTGTCAGTCTCTGAAGCAGATAAAGTACTTGAACTCAATTTAAAGGAAAAAGAAATAGTTACAGCTATTGTCGAAAGTGTGTCTCACTTAACACGACGTCATTTTGTTTTTGTCTCTCAACTATTATCAATGGCGGAGTCGCATTTCTTAGCATCTCAAATAGAAAGTTCCATAATAGCGGAACAGGAGTATTTGATTTCTTAGCATCTCAAATAGCCACAGACTTGTACAAACAAATATAACTGTTGATCCCTACTCTACAAAAAAATCCTAACTTAAACAATCGTCCAACACTTAAAGGATATTCCTTGCTTAGTAGATTGTAGACATCTTAGTTAATCAAGTAGTCTAGTAGCGCCGTTGTCAGTAGGCAGAGACAACGGCTGCTGAGTGTATGCTGAATGCTGTATGGAAACGAGTCCTAAGGGTATATAGGCTGCCCAGTAGCAAAATTTCACTCAGCCAGCAATGCTTGTAGTGGCAATATTGTCAGACAATGTTTTATTTATGGTTTGGTGTTTTAGTTGTGTCTTTCTTGGCTGCTAAACTGTACTTTCACAACTATATTTTGGAGGCCATTTGAGGATTTTTAAAACTCATCGTAAGATAGCTCAGGAGATTTTTTGGCCCAATATATATCAGGTTATTAGACAGTGTATTAGAAGGTGTGATGGTTGTTTGAGAGCCAAACCTCCACGGAACACTCGTTATGGGTTACATTCCGCAGATGTTGCTCATAGCCCGTGAGAAACTTTATTTATTGATTTTGTAGGCCCCACCACTCGTTCTACTAATGGGAATACCTGCGTACTTAAGCGTATTGATGGGTTCTCCACGTTTGTTGTTACTATTACTCTGAGAATTATGAAAGGTTCTACTACTGTTAAAATGCTCTCTGATAGAGAATAGGCGGTTTTTGGAGCCCCCAGAAAAGTGTTAAGCGATACTGGACCTTGTTTTTGCTCCAAAGTAGTATTTCATAATATGTGTTTTGCTTGGGAAATTAAGTATGTAATCACTAGCTCTTACAACCTAGCCCCGATAAGGTAGAAATGTTCAATAGGAACATGAACATAGCACTGACCATTTATCATGGTAATACGCAGCCTCACTGGCTATACATGAGTCTACAGGAGCTACGCCGTCATCTTTATTACTTGGTCGAGCACTAAATCATCCCTTGTTGGCAATTTGAGACGTTGACCCTCTTGTTGGGGATTCTGGGGACTCCACTTATTATGGAAGTTGTAAGCTTGCCTTTAATAATTTGTGGAGATCCCGACTTAGAGTGGTCGTGACCTACAACTGAGTCCGTAAGCCAGTTCATGTGTCAGTAAACGACAAAGTTATGTGTCGTAATTTCCCTTTTAGTTCAGCTGCTGACAGAATCTTTGCCAAGCTCACACCTAAATAGGGAGTTTCATGGCATGTCAAATCATTTTTGATTGGTATGGTGGGTGGTATTATGTAGCTTCACCAAATATTACACTGGAATATTTTACAACTAGTAAACGGCGAACTACCAGGAATCTAGACGATACAGTTACTATGGCCGGTCAATTCCTAACTAACACTGCCTGAGCAATCAATAGTATATTTATTCTGTTATTTTGAAAAGGGGACAATATGTATAGACAAAATAGTGATTATTTTCGACAAACGCTAAAGGTTGCACAAGGGGGCCGTATACAACAGACAAAACCCCTCGGGCCACTACTATGAACAAGTAGCACTTACACAGGTTGTGCACCGCATACCAGTACACAATTAGACACATCTGAGACTGATTTGTGTTACTATAACATATGGAAGACGCTGACCTAACTCGTAGAGCGCATGTCTGTCATCTGAAAAGAGTTGATGGTATGTAAGGTAAGATAAGGGAATCTGTAAACGTTAGATAAGGGAACCTGTAAAGGTATGTTAATTTTAGTTAATATTTTTGGGGATTCTATTAGATCTAGTAGAACAAATTAAGGTATAGCTTCTGTAATTATATATATATATATAAATATATTTGTAAATATAAATCGAAAGTTAAGGTTACCTTTGAATAATTAATTAAAATTTAAGGTAGATAATAGAAACAAGTAATAGTGTTACTTTTGTATAGGTAACTGAAAGTAAATGTAAATTATAATTTTGGGAAAAATAATACAGCTTAGGGTGCTGCTTTTGTAATAAAGGTGTTATGTGAAATGGTAACTTCGTTTAGGTTAGGATTCGGGTGGATCCTATTTACTGTTATCTGTGTTGGTACGTGTAAGGATATATTCTTATAAATATTATATATATATATATAGAGAGAGAGAGAGAGAGAGAGAGAGAGATAGAGAGAGAGATAGAGAGAGTAGGACTGATTCCCTCCCTTTCCTTTCGCGGTAGCTCTTGGGTGCTGGAACTTAAACTTATTCTGGCTGGTACTTCTTCTTGAGGAAGAGAGTATTATCAGCAGCATTTCCCCTGCCTCTCAAGTAAACTGCACCTTGACTTTCACGCTGAGGATAAGAGATGGAAGTGAGAGGCCCGACGATCCATCTTTACCACCTGGCCACCCCTTTATCTGGTAACTTTTTGATAAAAGGATAGGAGAGTTGTAACGTGTTAGATACATTCCAACACTTACACTCAATGAAGCCCTATAATAGGTTTAAGACTATTACTACCAGAACTAATAAGTTATAATAATGAGAGGCAGATATAGACTCACTGTGACATCATAAGCGGGAGAAGCCCAATTCTCTTCAAAAAGGCCCCAACTAACGAGGCAACTTGGTTTCGAAGACCAACACACAAATATCCAATACCTGGGTCAGACGACGAGTAAATGAAAGAGGCTACATTCGGGGTGTTCCCAAAAGCCGTTGTCGAGCGTTAGTGGTCGGGTGGCGTGATATTTGAAGGTTGCTACCCCTCTTCGTACGTGGAGATAACCTTGCCAAAATTCTATCAGTCCCACTGGTATAAAAAAGGCCTGTCCCAGGTTCATGTAACTCTATTTTAGTGTAATCACTCGTCGGAGGAACCACTGGAAGATATTCACGAGCATCTGCTAACTCTTCGTACTGAAGACCGCGATGTTTGAGGGGTTTGTGTCACCTCGTCGCCACATAGCAGGCTACGGCGGATAGTATAAGTTTTTATGGATGTTTTAATCTTTATTGAGCTTTGAGATATATTATTCTATGTCCATACGATGTAGTTTTTGTATAAAGTACTACTGATTTATTTCCCTATGCCCTTAAACCCATGTTTATTTGGTTGAGACTTGATATCTATTGTTCGATGTCAATATCACTTAGTTCTTGTATTTCAGTATTACTGACTTATATCCCTATGCCCATAAGATATAATTTATAGATTTATGCACTATCCTTTTATATATATTAGGCTTAGTCGCAAATTTTAGGATCAAGATTAGAATCCTTAAACTATATGACTATGCTGCGGCTAGTTTAAATAATAAAATAAAATAATGGAGGGTACCAGGTTATTTGTTGCTTTGTTTCGCGACCTAATTGGGTCTGTAACTGACACTTGTTTCAGATGTGTCTAATTGTGTACTGGTATGCGATGTGCAACCTGTGTAAGTGCTACTTGTTCATAGTAGTGGCCCGAGGGGTTTTGTCTATTGTGTACGGCCCCCTTGTGCAACCTTTAGCATTTGTCGAAAATAATCACTATTTTGTCTAAACATATTGTCCCCTTTTCAAAATAACAGAATAAATATAATATTGATTGCTCTGGCAGTGTTAATTAGGAATTGACCGGCCATAGTAACTGTATCGTCTAGATTCCAGGTAGTTCGCCGTTTACTAGTTGTAAAATAATAGTTTCTCTTCCAGTGTAATATTTGGTGATGTTACATAATACCACCCCCCATATTAATCTTCAAGTCATACTACCCACTCCGTATGAAACAGCAATATTAATAAACTTCCTGCTATGGTAAGCTTCTCTCTTGTAGTCCAATGTAGAATCCGTCTACAATATTAAGCCATATCTAACAAGAATAAACTCCCTGCAATCAATAAAATGTTCATGTACTTACCCTTTGTATCTTCTGGCTAGAACAACCTTCATGACTGGACTATACTCGCCGCGTCCTAAATCGAAGAGTGGGACGAACGAGCTGAGGTGTAACTGCATCTGATGTGCCAAGTGATTCCGAAGAGACTCAGGGATGACGCTCACAACAATACCGGAATTACGACTTACCTGCCCCTGGCCGGCAAGATGGAGTCTTCCCCCTGGACATCGCGTGATGTGGGACGTCATCGACGTATGTCTGGTCAAAGGGATCTTTTGTCAACACTGGCGGACGTGAGTAAGAGAGGCCAGCCAATCCAAGCTTGATCGATGGTGTACGTACTGATTTACATTCATCGAAGTGGTCGATGGGACGTCCCCGACGTATATGGACAATCCCCCCTCACCCCTTTCAACCCCAGGCGACTATAAACACTATTTAAACCCGATGATTCTGAAGATGAATCGACTATTAAACAGGCGCGCCGTCAGGAGAAGTCGTGTCCTGGACTATTAATTTGGAAGCCGTCAGGAGAGGTCATGTCCTAGACTTGGACATTTCAAGATGTTTTCGTATTCTTTATATATTTATTTCATCGATATTGTGTTAATAGACTTGAACTTGTTCAATTTTGAAATTAAAGTAATGGAATTA
The DNA here is from genome assembly GCA_902141385.1 of Timema californicum. Lineage (NCBI taxonomy): Eukaryota > Metazoa > Arthropoda > Insecta > Phasmatodea > Timematidae > Timema > Timema californicum. The sequence continues at coordinate 24,580 of CABFOW010003676.1, read as the reverse complement.
TTGGAATAGACCTGAATAGGCAACGTGAACTATTTGCTAAAATTAATATTATTTTGAATACTAAATTTTGTAATGAGACACCTAATTCTTTTTACCGCCAATCAGGCGCTAGTGTCAGTGAAGTCATAGAATTCATCTGATTGCCATATTTTTGAACTAATTTCTTCTAGAAGTATTTTATTTGAATTTTCTGAATTTAGCTGTTAATGTCAACTCATCTTTTGACGATGTTTTCTCATTTTGAAATTTTTGCTGAAGTAACGTAAAATTTTGCTGATGGAATGATTTTGACTTTGAATATTTCCCAAATTATTAAATTGAATTTAATTGTGGTTTATCTAAACTTCTTTTTTATGTTATATAATTTTTAATAACAAGTAGGGATCTTGTTAACTAACGTCCGTAGTTGTGTCAACATTTAATAGTCCAGTAAGAGTTTGACCAATGGTATGTAAGCCAAACTCTTGTGTTCCCCGAAATATCCGTACGATATTAAATTCAACTTCTCTTTTTTTCTTTTTATGTCTGTAATCAATGTAGCGTATCAGGCAACTATTGTATCAATTTCAAAGATGCCCAATATACTCTTTTATTTTTGTAATCAATAAATATCTGACTAGATATATATAAAGTAATTTATTCGGATAGTCAAAATTTTAGGTAGTTTGGTCAATATTCACTGTTGTGAAACAGACATTGTGTTGTTGGATCGAGTGGCTGTCTCTTCCAGACTGACCTAGTTGACTTAACAACATGTTTCATGTTTAGAAACATCCACATGATAGTACTGCGCAGTTGTTTTATATGATTTTCAACACAATCCCTGATGGATTTTTGAGGTCATGTAAATTATTTTTAAATTATTATTATTATTTTAAATAAAACTTTCCTATTGTTACCAAATTGTTGCTAATGTCTTTATACTTTCTAATTTGTTGTTGCTTACCCCCACTTTCCTTTTAGTCTAGTGTGGCCGTAGATAAGAGGTGGTGGAGTGGGTGGTAACACTATGAGCTTGTAACATTGTAATGTCTAACTCTCAAGATAGATAGGTCATGTTAATTACCACCCTTGTAGCTCTTTAAACTAGGACTAAATTTATGTGGCTTATATCTTTATATTTGAAATTATGTGTTTTAGTTGGAAGCCTTACAGTCAGCTAACTGGAGTAGAATTATCTATGATAATTTTGTAATTAGATTTAATTACCACCACTTAAATATATTTCCTTATAGTTACTCCATTTCATCTTATTTGATAAATTAGTAATTGTCCTGCTCTAACGAGCTAAAAGCTTTCTTATTTGCACCTATGACCTGTATGTGGGGACTATAGGGTGTACCTGGGTGCTTCACACCTGATGCTCCTTTGTCGAGCTATTTATAGTATAATAGCCATTTGTATTCTCAGGTTTAAACAATGGCTGGATTGAATAATTTCTACCTCTAGTTATATATACTTCCTTTTCATATTTTATCAATTGTGGTAAAACTTAATATCTATGGTTCTCATAAGGTCCAACAAAGGGGTTTTTGGAATTAAATATATAACACTAAATTTAAGAGATGTTTACTGAGGAAAATAAATTAGATTTTCTCGAAATTAGATTTAACAATTTTGATCACATTTTATATCCAGACTCTGTTTATCATTATAAACAAGATGGCAATTCTCATTTTCTTATAAAAATTAATTTAAGGGTACCTTAGATAGGGGAAATTTTCCAATTTTCTTTATATCTCAGCAATTATTTCAGATATGAAATTACTTAAATTTGTAAAGTTGTAGTTCTATTAAAGATATAAATCTTTTATTTGAAAAATATTTTTATAAAACCAATCATTTCTTAGCTATTAGTAACTGCATTTACTTTTTAATCCAGTTCTTTGAAAATTAATTTGATTCTTATAGGCTGGTGGACAAAGATGTTTCTCTTTTCCCAATTTTTCTACAACAATGTTCCTAGTTCCTAATACCATAGAGCAAGTACGTAACTGTGTACATAGAGGGCTTAAAGTTACAGGTGTGTAAGTCTATCTATCCTCATTTTGAGAAACCAAGGGTCTTATTAGAACTGGTATAGTAAATTTCCAAACTATAAGTTTGTGAGGTGAGTGGAATGAATGTTGCTATGAGGTCTGATTATAAATAAATGATGTAGAAAAATTTGCAAAATCAACCATTTTCTTTATTTTATATTAGCTAGTAATGACTTACACCATTGTGTACATACAAAATACAAAACACATTACATTACAATAAAATAGAATGTTTTACCAAGTATTTCTCATAGAATTGAAATCTATTTTCTCGTGGATTTTCCATTTCAGCAAAATACAAAGGACCCACGTCTTCCTCTTCAGTTTCTCCTGTTTGTAAGCTTTGAAAAATTCCATTTTGAATTGGTGGGATGAATGGAAGCAGATCGAGCTTTTTTTTCTCCAGGCTAACAAGTCTTGGTCCTTGGTAGATGGTCACCTGATATACACGTCCAAGAGAAAGTGGTATTACTGTTTTTGAAGGTTTCAAATTCAGGACTGAAAATATATACTCTTCCATAAGTGTTTCTTTGTTTCTCCTCTAAACACCCTGATCCAGTGCATTTTTAACCATGAAACTGGTTGATTATCTTTAATCTTTTTTCTTCTAATGATGCTCTTCTCATGTTTGGAAATCATCCCTAGGTATTATCTTTGTTACATGACACGCCTTTTTCCTTCTACATGCCTCGATTGCGCTTTACCAATCTTAGGGTAGGTGCATTAGATTTTGTCTTGAGTATGTTTCAACCTAACCAAAATCTGAATCGAAGCGAATATCCACTAACCACGACTTCAATACTGTTAGTTTCACTTTCAACAAACGTTGTGAGGAATAACACGATTCTAAAGTTTATATTCAGGCCTGTACATGTATCACTGCACATTACAACATGTTTTGACGTAGAGGATCGTGCCTGTAAATGTCTTATGACATAAGAGCCCATCTTTTTTGCGCCTCTAGAAGCTATTGTCTCTTCCCAAACGAACATAAACCCGATGTCATTGCTCAGCTCGTGACATCCTAGGTTGTAGCCAAAAATATGTATTTTATAATATTCCACAGAAGTTGTAAGTACAGTAAATGGTAGTGCTTTATCCAGATCGAAAGTAAATACGTGAGACAGTGACGTCCGAAAATCACGTGCCAAAAAACCACGAATGAGGACCAATTACCGTCACATGGGTGCAAGTCAGACTTGCATGGGAACAAAATATCTGACTTGCACCCCTGTCACCGATAGTAAAACAGATATTTTGTTCCCATGCCAGCATTCTGCCTCCATCTGTTGGCAAACAAGAGGAGTTATGACATACCTCACTTTTCCTTCAAACAGATTTGGCTGTGTAGACTTCTCCTATGCATGCAGGTCGAGATATTGAATAAAGTGACTTACACCACCATCGCCCACACTCCTATCACTTTCACCCCTCCATTATTTCATTTATCAACTTTGATGTAGTGTTTATACAACAATGTATGTACCTATTATTTCGTTTCACAAGGCTTACAGGTTCAAAATGAACAGTACAAATAATATGTTTCTGTAACAGTGTCTGTTATTTTATGTAGGTTATTTGGTGAGATGTGATGTATTTTATTTTTATTTTGGATGGACATTGCCACTTATTTGATACCTAAAACCATACTGGATTCTATTTCAACATTTATATATGTGTTATAGTTATTTAATCGGCGATAAGCTTTAACTTTAAATATTTACCTTATTCATTATTTTACTGAAAGCGTATAGCTCAAACGGGTAGTAAGACGCAATGCTAAATATTATAATTATTAGTTTACTGAACCCAAATAAAAGCATTATTTTTCAAAATATTATCGTGTGACCTGCCATATTTAAAATATGTGGTGTGCTAAAACAATATTTTTATGATGGTTAGAGTGTTTATCAAATCTATTGCCAAAACACTGAAATGTATTTCTGGTTGCGTTCACTAAAGCCAAAACCTAAGAAAGTGGGTTCTAGCGGTAGAAAATCCATTATTATTTCATAAACAATTTATATCTATTTTGGTCTGTGTCATCTGCATAATACGAGTATATCTTGCTAATTGACTTTGAAAACATTTAAAATTCAATATGAAAGGAGATCTTAAATTACAAAATAATAATAACAATATCAGTACATGGCTTACCAACTAACTAATCACGCTGTATATACTTTGTCCTAGTTGATATTTACAGATTGGATTACAGTACCAGCATATGTATAACTTATATATATATATATATATTCGTTCTTAGCACCCAAAATATATTCGTTAATATCACCCACGATATATATGTTAGTAAAACCCAAGATATATATGTTAGTAAACCCCAAGATATATATTTTAGTAAAACCCAATGTATATATGTTAGTAAAACCCAAGATATATATGTTAGTAACACCTAAGATATATGTGTTAGTAACACCTAAGATATATGTGTTAGTAACACCTAAGATATACCGGGTGTTCATTTGAAAACTTTCCACCTAAATATCTCGAAAACCCCGCTTTGTGGGAAAAAATGTTTGGAGAAAAAGTTGTTTGGTTTTGAGGGGAAAGTAAGTTGTTTATGTTAGTATGACCTTTTCTGACGTTGCTAAGGTCACGTTAAGTTCACTTTGATTTTATTTAAGTGGGGCACCCTATTTTTATTGTGTATTCTATTAGCTCTAGTCTTAACATTTTCAAAATGGTGGTGTTAAACTTTTTAAAGTAAATAATTAAAGGTATAAGAACCTCAAAAGTTTCAGCGTCGCCAGTGCTGGTACGGCATTAAGATGGTTCATACGTATCGTGGGAAGGTGTGTGTGTGTTTAGCTCTACTCGCAGAGGACACTGGTTGCTCAGGAACCAAACAAATATCGTATTACAAATAAAGTACCGTAGTTGTCTCGTTCACTTTCTACTGTGAACATCTGAAGCAGTCTCTACTGATTTTAAAAAATGGTTTACAGTCTGGAAGAGAAAATGTAATTATTTTTACTGTATGGAAGTGAGACTTAATGTGCTCGAAGAATGGCTACAGCTTTCAACCAAAGACATCAAGATAAATATATACCACATGGTCATGTTTTGGATATTGTTTTAAAATTTAAAGTCACTGGATATGTCACAAACAAAAACGGACAGGTCGTGCAGTGTTGAATGAAGTAGCTCAAGTGGCAATTTTAGGTCATTATGTGGCAAATAAAACAGCTCAGTGCATGAAGTGTCTAGTGATACCAGTGTATCAATTGGTTCGGTTCATAAGACGTTAAAATTGAATTAATCTCATCCGTATAAAATGCAAGTACATCAAAGATTAGGTGAAGATGATCCTGATAGGCAAGTACAGTTTTGCGAATAAATGATTGAATTCGACTCCATTGTTCTTATAATTTATCTGCTTTTCCTACGTTTTTCTTAAACGGTTTCATCAATAAACACAACTGTCGTTATTGAGCGACTAAAATCTTATTTTTACTGACTGACACACCCAATAGCCAGAAAAAATAAATTATTGGGCAGGTATATTAGGTAACATGATTATTGGTCATATATTTATAGATGGAAATTTGACAGGCGAGAAATACTTGGAAATTCTTGAAGAATCTAGTCATCCTCTCCTAGTTCACGCCCTAGAAAATCAACTAGACCAATGAGGAAACATGGAGCTTGATGAAGGTATTCTACATTTTCAGTGAGATGGGACCTCCCCTCACCATACACTAGTCGTTTGCCAGTGGATAGACAACAGATTTTGTGGACAATGGATTGACAGAAGAGAACCGATAGAGTGGCCACCAAGGTCGCCTGACTTAACACTATTAGATTTTTATTTATGGGGATATTTAAAATTTCAAATTTATGGGACAAAACCTGCAAGTATCTAAGAGTTAAAAAATAAAATAAAAAGGTCATGTAAAATTATTACAAAAGAAACATCACGAAAGTTCAGAAATGAATTCGAAAATATACTATATCATTGTTTATCTCAAAATGGGGAGCAATTTTAAAAACTAATTTAAAATTGAAATAAAATAACAGAGGTTTTGTCAATAATTATTTTGTTTACTCTTTTAAAAATACAAATAAACCTGCGCACGCACGCACACACACACATACACACACACACGTGTGCCCGCGTGCGCGTAAATTATCACGTGCACTCATACAAATCCTTCTACCTTCCCGCGATACGTATGAACCATTCTAATACCGCATCCGGAAAAGACGACGCTGAAACTTATCCTTTATTCCTTTATACATTCACTTTACAAAGCTTGACACCAACATTTGGAATATTCAACAACTAAAAATACAAGAATATGTAAAAAAAAAATAGTATGTCCCATTTAAAAAAATCAAAGTGACTTTGAGGCCACCTTAGCAGCGTCAGACATGGTCATACTAACATAACCAACTTACTTCCCCCTCAAACCCAAACAACTTTTGATTAAACAATTTTTTCCACAAAAGGTTGTTTTAGAGATATTTAGGTGAAAAGTTGTCCAATGAACACCCGGTATATGCTATTAACACTATATATATATATATATATATATATATATTAGTAGCACCTAGAATATATTCGTTAGTAACACACAGTATATATTCTTTAGTAACAACCAGAATATATTCGTTATTAACACACAGAAAATATTAATTTTCACCACCCAGAGTATATTCGTTTGCACCAACCATACTATTTTCATTAGTGATACCCAAAATATATACGTTAGTAGCACCCAGAATATGTTCATTAATACCACCAATAATAATTCTAATCTTTGATTACATTCATAACATAGTCGATAGTCATACCTAGAATAGACACATCTATCACCCAGAAAGACAACCAGAATATATTAGTTAGTTACATTAGCTAGATCAAACAAAATAGCAAATAGAAGTAGATTAGGTAACTTTATTTGGGTATTAACAGATATAGTAAGTCATTTGGTTAGAGCCAATTTATTGATGGTAATCTGATGACGGAAACCAGAAAGGTTTTGTGTAGATGGAACTAGCACTTCAGGCAAATTTTCAATAGTTATGAAGGATCCAAATTGGGTGAGGGTATTGCAATTCATATTGCTGATAAAATAGTCTCGGGCTCTAATCTATGTTGGTACACTGGTGGAATACGTAATTTAAATGTCAAACTCATCTAGTTATGGCTTTCCGATAGTGGAGGAAGTTGGGGGTTCAATCCCTACTGAGGTAATGTTCACTAAATGGTTCCTGCTCTCCCTCCACATAAACGCTGGGACATTTCCTTTATATTATACATTATTCCTCCCTACCACATTGTCTTCGCACACCGCCACCAAACGTGACTCAAGTTGTCCCGCCACATTGCTGTTTGTTTTTGTATAATCGTTTGTGATCTATTTGTGCTCACGTGCCCGAACACATTTGTGCTGTGAAACTAACCCATTTAGAAAATATTTGATATGGAGGGCCAACCTGAGCTCAAGCTAGCCCGCCACATATTGAAACACACAACATAACACAAATTTATATATGTCACTCCATTGTGCTCTGTATGTGCCCGAAAATGAACATTTGTGCTAGATTGCCTAATTTTAGAGAACATATGTTCATTTTAGAGCACATATGAGCAAAAACAAAGCAATAATGAATGGTGGGAACAGAACTTTGATACTTTGATTTTTTAAATGTGGTGGGCCATCTTGAAATCAATTTTTCTACAGGTTATGGTATAGGGAAGACTCAAGTTAGCCCGCCACATTAATTGTTCTCTAGATTTTCTAATTTTAGAGCACAAATGTTCATTTTTGGGCACATATTAGCACAAACAAAGCACAAAATAATGGTGAAAACAGAATTTTGTTATGTTTTGTGTTCAATATGTGGCGGGCTAGCTTGAGCTCTAATTGGATCGCCTTCATTAAATGGTAGAAAAAGGCCTAGTTTCACAGCACTAACGCACATGTTCGGGCACATACGAGCACAAAAGAAGAACAAACGAACGGTTAAAATATAATTGTGTTACATTGATGTTTAAAAATGTGGCGGGCCAGCTTGAACTCGATTTTTCTACAGGTTATGATATAGGGAAGGCTCAAGTTAGCCCACCACATTAAATGTTCTCTATATTTTATAATTTTAAAGCACAAATGTTCATTTTCGGGCATTTATGAGCACAAACGGAGCATAAGGGATTGACATAAATACATTTTTGTTATGTTGTGTTTTTAAATATGTGGCGGGCTAGCTTGAGCTCAAGTTGGCCCGCCACATCAAATATTTTATAAATGGGCCAGTTTCACAGCACAAATGTTCATATTCGGGCACATATGAGCACAAATAGAGCACCAACGATTATACAAAAAAAATCAGCAATGTGGCTGGCCAACTTGAGTCTCGTCACCACCAAGGGTTCAAGTTGATGTGGCGTATACCTACATTCGTAATATCCGACAGTAGATATCAAACAAAATAAATTTCGGTAAGTTTTTATCGGGAAAGTGGCCCCTAGTTGCGGATTATAAATCACTGTGAGGCTTATATCTGGAGAGAGGCCTTTGATTGTGTATAATCAAAGCTGTATCAATGCTCTCTAGTTGCGAAACCACTCTAATGAGCGATGACGTCACCAGGAAAAACCCATAGCAACCTGGAATACCAACAAGTATGATGGACATTGAAGGCATTTGATCCAATGAGCGACACACACAGTCAAATGAGCCCACATTAAAATCAATGGGGCACACATAAAAATCTAATTGGCACCCACATTGTGTAGTACTGAACAAGTTTGGACTAGACAGGAACAGACGGACAAGACCAATAACTCTAAGGGGGACTATTACCTCACCCAAACCAAAATAAACCTGTCAGGGATTGACATAATGATGACGTCACCATCACAATACACACTATATTCAAGAAAATGGGGTGACAGGGCAACCCTACTACTTATATATATATATAATGATATAGTAATCCCATATGATTGAATATCCGCACTTTTCCCCGCCTTATCATTCATCACGGACAGGTTAACTGCTGATTGGACTGACATCAAATCTACCATGTTGGTTGCTCCGGGCAACGGAGAATGTGGCATCAGAGGTTGATGATCCATACACCATTACCGGTCAGCTGGGGTTCCCCGCCTTATCATTCACCACGGACAGGTTAACTGCTGATTGGACTGACATCAAATCTACCATGTTGGTTGCTCCGGGCAACGGAGAATGTGGCATCAGAGGTTGATGATCCATACACCATTACCGGTCAGCTGGGGTTCCCCGCCTTATCATTCACCACGGACAGGTTAACTGCTGATTGGACTGACATCAAATCTACCATGTTGGTTGCTCCGGGCAACGGAGAATGTGGCATCAGAGGTTGATGATCCATACACCATTACCGGTCAGCTGGGGTTCCCCGCCTTATCATTCACCACGGACAGGTTAACTGCTGATTGGACTGACATCAAATCTACCATGTTGGTTGCTCCGGGCAACGGAGAATGTGGCATCAGAGGTTGATGATCCATACACCATTACCGGTCAGCTGGGGTTCCCCGCCTTATCATTCACCACGGACAGGCTAACTGCTGATTGGACTGACATCAAATCTACCATGTTGGTTGCTCCGGGCAACGGAGAATGTGGCATCAGAGGTTGATGATCCATACACCATTACCGGTCAGCTGGGGTTCCCCGCCTTATCATTCACCACGGACAGGCTAACTGCTGATTGGACTGACATCAAATCTACCATGTTGGTTGCTCCGGGCAACGGAGAATGTGGCATCAGAGGTTGATGATCCATACACCATTACCGGTCAGCTGGGGTTCCCCGCCTTATCATTCACCACGGACAGGCTAACTGCTGATTGGACTGACATCAAATCTACCATGTTGGTTGCTCCGGGCAACGGAGAATGTGGCATCAGAGGTTGATGATCCATACACCATTACCGGTCAGCTGGGGTTCCCCGCCTTATCATTCACCACGGACAGGTTAACTGCTGATTGGACTGACATCAAATCTACCATGTTGGTTGCTCCGGGCAACGGAGAATGTGGCATCAGAGGTTGATGATCCATACACCATTACCGGTCAGCTGGGGTTCCCCGCCTTATCATTCACCACGGACAGGCTAACTGCTGATTGGACTGACATCAAATCTACCATGTTGGTTGCTCCGGGCAACGGAGAATGTGGCATCAGAGGTTGATGATCCATACACCATTACCGGTCAGCTGGGGTTCCCCGCCTACGCAGAATAGTCAACGCGATTAAGGTAATGCCTACCACTCATTTTTGCTGTTGCCAGTCAAGATAATTTGACAATAATAGATACTGATTGAGTTTGTAAACGACATCAATCAAACTTCTGCCCCCATCCCTTTCCCCCTACACACACTTCTTCCGGGCACACGAGTTAATATATGCTCGAGAACTGACCTCTATACATCAGTCGTTCTTCAGACTTCGTGTAAAGAGAACATCCAGGATAAAACCGAGACATGGATCCTCTCCAAGAAGCAGGCCATCTGACATGTAGCTTGGTATGTTCAGACTTCGTGTAAAGAGAACATCCAGAATAAAACTGAGACATGGATCCTCTCCAAGAAGCAGGCCATCTGACATGTAGCTTGGTATGTTCAGACTTCGTGTAAAGAGAACATCCAGGATAAAACTGAGACATGGATCCTCTCCAAGAAGCAGGCCATCTGACATGTAGCTTGGTATGTTCAGACCTCATGTAAAGAGAACATCCAGAGTAAAACCGAGACGTAGATCCTCTCCAAGAAGCAGGCCATCTGACATGTAGCTTGGTATCACTGCTGGCTCGGCTCAGTTCATGCCTCTTAGAGGTTCTTGTATGTTTATTTTATTTAGTTAGCACCACGTCTCACTAACCGTTTTGGTGATACGCTAGAGTAGTATCTACGCTAATGGGTTAGGAATTGAGAAGGTTGAATATAGAGTCGGTGAACCAACAGTTGCGTGGAGGGATAGTGGAAAACCATCTAGGGAAAAAACAAGTTGTCCGAGTGAGATTCGAACCTCGATCTCCACATCCGTGGCCGTCTAGCTCAACACTAAGTTCACTCGTTAGCTAACTAAGCAACCGAGGCGAATTATATGTTTATTGCTTTATATATTACATACCTTTAATTACTTGAATACCAAAATAGTTTATTTATCTTAATTTTATTACGTACTAAATTAAACATTTGCAGCATTGTACTATCGTTAGGGTTAACTTGAAAACTTGACTGTTTAATATATTAATTTGACTATGTTATTGGAGAAATGGGTTTATTCAGATAAACTCTATTTTTGTTCAAGTCCTGTGTTGACTGTTCCGGTGAGGAAATATTAGGGGTTATGCAAATTGTAAAAATGACACCTGGACACGGGAATCAAACCCGGAACCCTTGGCCTAGTACGCCAATGCTCTTACCACCGAGCTATCCAGGATTCGTCCCGTGCCCAGGGTATTCTTCACTTATTTTTTAAGGCAAAGTCTATGATGGACGTGTGGAAATCGTCAGCTACAAACGTGTGATCTATTAAGATCACGAGCTATCAGACAAGGCAGCCACCTTTGACTCGGTAGTTGGGTTACTTGTACAATTATTGTAATTGTTGTAATTGTAAGGGATCGCATATTTGAATATTGAACAAGTCTTGAATAGGTCAGTAGGTAGAGCATTGGCGTGCTAAGCCAAAGGTCCCGGTTTCGATTCCCATGTCCAGGTGTAATTTTTCAATTTTCAGAACATGATATCTAGATCGAATAATCCTCACTAAAAAGCATAAATAATAACTTTGGCAATTTGATTCTTAATATTAGGGATGATAATTTTTTTATAATAGCCTTAGATATTTAAAAGAATATTCTGAGAACAAGTCACGAGGCTTATTTTCTTATGTTAATAATGTAAAGTTGTGATGGCTGGATAGAACAACTATTGTTTATTTACATGGGATTGTTTAGTCCACTATCCGGCCAGGTTTATTCATTCCCTTATGGGTGAATGTAATATTGTTAGCAAGTGGCCCTCTCACGGCCACTTTCTATGTATCGTTCTGCAGGCCTAGTTGTGATTAACAACTCGTTAAATGATGTCTCATTTAGAAGTTCATTGCTGCCCAAAGGACTATTTGGTGTTTATTTCGTGGTCCGTGCAGGTTGAATCGTGTTATTAGTGTTGTTTTCAATGAAATATTAACCGTGTGTATGTTTCAATAATTCTCGTTGGCAGGTGTATCTGTCAATCCTTGTGGTCATCAGGCCTACCTGTCAATCCTTGTGGTCATCAGGCCTACCTGTCAATCCTTGTGGTCATCAGGCCTACCTGTCAATCCTTCTGGTCATCAGGCCTACCTGTCACTCCTACTTGTTATTTAAATTTTGATTTTATAATAAATTGTAGTATTATTTCCCATGTTTGGCTTTGTCTTGTACTATTAACCTACCTTGCATGTCATGTAGGTGTTAGTACCTTTAGGTCAGACAGTAATTTGATTATTGTTAAGAATATGTCCTTGCAATTACAGATTATTTATCTAGAGATTCTATCTTATATCTTATAACAATTGGATACAGATTCATTCAGGAACACAATCTTACTCTAGGAGACTGTCCACTTTATTGTTTCGGTGGATGTGTATTCCTCCGTCTCTTGCGACACACAGACGATTATTGTGATATTTTGTCATGTTGGCTATCCCAAGATAGTTGTGGATGGGGGGTGTTTAGGAGACTTCACACTCTAGAATACAAATAATCACGAGACAAACAGACATCTCCTCTAACTATAAAAGTGAACAAGACAGTATCCAGAACAGATACTGTCTGGATTATCTTGACCAAGGAGTGCTAGGAGCCTCCATCCTATCAGCCGGATGATGCAATCCTAAAGATGGTGTTGGGCGCAGGATTAGTCTGTAAGTTGTGTACTTTAATCAAATAAATAGGGGTACTGCTATGTTGTAGCCAGGTGGTTGAAATTATCCATCTTTATCGGGGTATGACTGGTCCAAAGAGAAGGTTGAGGGACGGAAGAGGGCAGACAGACAGACAGACAGACAGACAGACAGACTGCCGGGAGGAGGCACGTGCTATAAGCAAGCTGTGGCTCCTTCCATCTGCTACTCTCAGATCACTCACCAAGGTGGGGAAGACAGACAGACTTTCAAGCCCTTCAGCAATCCAAGGATACAGAATCATAATCCTGGCTGATGTCATACTTTTAGATTAAAACTACTTATCAGAAGATATGTGAAATAAGTTTTAACCATTTACTCACGCTACAAACATATTCTATTTTAATTTCTAAATACAGACCTATACAATAGCAAATGTTATATACTTAGCAATAAAACCATTACCCTAGAACTCACTTTGGCACCACCTGGGATAGGACCAGAGTACCGATGGAGGTTTGAGGTTATGTCTACATGTGCACATGGACACCGAATATTTATATTAAAATTATAATATATTCTAAATTTAAATAAATCGTACTTAGCTTCACGCGGACCTTCTCGCGCTATTGTTTAAAAATGAAGATATTTACTCAAAACTCGTAATATACGTGAAATGAAATAACGCGAGCACACACTAGCAAACCCAAGCATATATTGCACTTTAATATATGTAAAACATTTTTGAGTCCAGATTTTGAATTTTATAATTTTAGTTTTAAAGAATTAATGTCCTCATTTGCATGTTTGGACCGATAAAAAAGATCAATATTGGGTCAACAAGGGTCAACACTTCGTATTAAAATTTCGACTTCCGGTTAGATTTTTCGACATTTTAATAGGTGGTGCACATCTTCATGCCATCGCATTGCTATTAAATTCCTCATCTATAAATTTTGAACGATAGTATTATTAGCACCGCGTCTTACTACCCGTTCGGGTTGTACAAACTTACGCTAATGTGTAATGGTCGCGTGATTGTGGGATGAAATGGAGGACCTACAGTTTAACGTGGGATCTGAACCACGGTGGAGGCCTGGCATTCCTCACATTCACAAGATGTCTTGTCAGAGGTGAAGGAAGGGTTTGGTAATCAGATAAATCTGTGCCTGGGCCGAGGATTGAACCCCGGCCCCCCCGCACAGAAGTCTGACACCTTACCCCTAGACCACCAGGTCACCTATTATGAACAATAAAAAATGTAAATATTGACTATTGAGTCTAAATTGGAGATATATCATTGCTGTACAAACATTTCTCCTGAGAGGTTTAAGGTAAAAAAACATAATCTTTTAAAGACTTATTTATATTTAATTACTCTAAGGCATTGGGGAATTATTGCGTTAAAACTTTAGTAGTATCTTTACAACTAAAGGTCACAAAATGATATTACTATAGTTGCCAATATCTCAGAAACGGTTGGTTTTATAAAAATATTTTCATATAGTTTATTTTGTATTTTTAATAGTACTACAATTTTGCAATGAAAAGTTATTTAGTATCTCAAATAGTTGCTGAGATACGGAAATCTCTACTTCTGTAAAAAAAACCTAAAAGTCATTTTCATGGGGAAATGAAAATAGCCAGTTTATTTATAATCTTAATCAACGCCTAGGTAGTAATTTTAATCAAAATCTCTAGAGCCGATTTTGAGAAAAACTTTTTTACTTTCTCGCTATCTTACAGGTAGAAAAAGTATTGTGATTGTCAAGAAAATCGAACTTGAGATTTTGATGAATCTCGAAGTTTCATGACCCCTGTAATCCGAAAAAGTGGTATTTGAATTTCCATCTGTATCCTGTCTGTACCTCCAACTAGAGACTAAACTATTTAACCGATCGAACTAAAACTGGGTAGCTAGGGTTTTAATAGGGTTTTCCTAGGGGGGTTTGGAATTGGATATCTAACCCTAAAATTAAGGGTAGTTTATTATGCTAAGCAATCCCTTGGAGTAACGGAGGTTGGACTAGAGCTCATTGACAACGTCGATATGCATCACTTCGTATGTGCAGGTATTTATTTTGTTGCAAACATACAACCTTGTGCTAACAATCTATTCATACACAACGCTCTAGGAGATAACAATATGTTATGTTGCATGGACATGATTGATCCTGCCAGTCCATCTAGAGCACCCCAGAGAGTTACATGATCTACCTGTCTGCTCTGAGAAGGATACCATCCTTACAAACTACTCAAGGCAAGATAAACTGTTGGTCACCCTAACTGACAAAGATAAATATGTCATCCAATATCGGCATTTAGAATTATGCTTGAAAAATTGTCTCGAACTGGTTAAGATGATTGCATGCTTGGCTTCACACCGACTTCCTGGGTGGCCACGTGTACTAGACTTGATGTGGGAGTTCGTAGTAAGACGACCAATCAGTCTGAAAAAAACAACTCAAAGTTTAGAACAATGTTTTCTTTGGACCACTTATTTCTAATAAAAGATTTTATCTTAAAACCAATATCTCTACAAAATGGGAGGGCAAGAACTAAGTTGGCAAATTTATCGGTAGCTTCTCTGAGAAGCTAGTGCTGAGATATATATATCTCTTGAGGTTTCAAGACATATATCTCGGTATTCTTATATATGCTGGGTTCTCCATATTAGATATCTCCAAGTTGATAATGTGTGGTCTCCAATATCCCTGGCTTCCCTAAAGGCTGCCTCAAACATCGGTACACAACACCAACTAATTCTTGTATGAGATGACTGTCGATAATGCACACAAGTAACTTATCCCTTTAGATCAGAAATTATCAATGGGGGGCAGGCCATATTTCTGAGGGCTATAGGTAAAATTCGTAAAGTAGGAAACCATGAAAACTGTTTAACGGATCACGAAAAGATCACTTCTAAAATAAAAATATTAGCAATATAAAAAGTAAATAAAACAACAACTGAATTGGTCACTACAAATTGTAACACAATAACTCAACATATTGTATCTTGCTAAGAAGGACAGAATACGGAACATTTTGTTCTTAGCTCTAATCTTATATAATAAATAATTATTGTATTAGTGACTCGCTCCTATTCTTCTCGGCGAAAGGCTAAACTGGAAAAATTATTTATTATATTTCTAATTATCTCCCACGTCTCTCATGAGTTTTAACATCAAATTGTAAGTAAAAATTTCAGCTATTATTCAGTTCAGAGTTCATAGTGTTTGAATAATTTATTCTCCTGTGCCAGTTTTAATATTGTGTCAGTTCTCAACTTTGGAGGTAAACTACACATTACAGCTATTATCTTTTGCCCACCAAACATTACCTTTTATAATAGTTTGAACTTTGATTACAAATTAATAACTTTCAATAGAATTTGATTACCCTCCTCTTACAAAAAATAATATGTGAATTTAACACAATAGTTTTGTTTTATTTTAACAATCTAAGTTAATTTTAGCGAGGCCTAATACCGACAATACATCCCTAAGCTAGGAGAGGTCTAGATTTCACCAAAGGTACATTTTTTGAGCTCACTGGGAATCCAGTTTGGAACCCTTCCCCCCGGCAGACCCGAGCTTCACTGGGAATCCAGTTTGGTACCCTTCCCCCCGGCAGACCCGAGCTCACTGGGAATCCAGTTTGGTACCCTTCCCCCCGGCCGACCCGCTACCGAGTGAGCTCCGGATATTGTCTAGAACGAGGAACATTTCTTCTATAGTTTGTAGGAAAACTCTGATAGACTGAGTTGCTTGTGATTGCGATCATAGATTTCAGAAAAAAATAATCAACACTAAAATATTATGGACATATTCATTAATAAAAGCAGTTATTGATTTAATTTAATTTTAATAAGTTTAAAATGTTTTTAATTATTATAATATAAATTTAGAAATTATAACTATTATAATTTGATTGAAGAAACACTATTATTATCTTCCATCATTGAGTAGAGTTACTTTGCGAACGAGATGAGTACTTGACGACAGTGAGAACTAAATAAGACGAAACACTGGAGAGAGAGAGAGAGAGAGAGAGAGAGAGAGAGAGAGTGAGAGAGAGAGAGAGGGAGACGGGCAATGACACTGACGCAACATTATTACAACATGTTTATAGTTTCAAAGAAGCTCGTTGTGCACCTTATTGAGTCTCAAGGTAAGGACTAAGGACACTTGTAGGTCCACCTCTGTAGGCGGGGAAAACTACCACGAACTTGTCCAAGGTCCGGTCCCCCACACTAAATACACCCCAACTGGTACGCGGCGATACTGACAAACCACACAGACGATCCATGTGTTTGTTAATCAAACAAACTGATCTGAAATAGTTCTAGATTGCCGACTGTATCTTTTACAGCGCCATCTCCACAGTCTACAATAGTCCTCTAGATTACCGACTGTATCTTTACAGCGCCATCTCCACAGTCTACAACAGGCCTGAAGTGATAACAACACCAAACCTGCTAGGTCTGGAACGGACTACTTTTACATGAAGCGTGATATAAATTATAAACATATTAACTGTGCTCAACAGAAGTTTGACCGTTTCACACATTTATCAAATAAATTAAATACTGTTAATGTTTATCTGTTTATCCTACTATGTTTTTACAAACACTACAATGAAAACAAACCCTTACAGTATATTTTTATTGTTATTATTATTATATTATTATTTATATTAACATTCATACATATATTATTCGAACATATATAAGGATTTGTTTATATATATATAAATCCTTATATATGTTTGTATAATATATGTACATATATATGAATGTTTATATTATTATATACATATATATACACATAAGTTGTTAATTTTAAAATTTCCCACCAAATATCTAGTAGCTACGCATTGCAGAAAGACTGTTTTAAGCCAAGGTTGTTTGTTTCTGAGAGAAGTAAGGTGGTAAGACCGGTATTACCTTGGGTGGCGCCGCTAAGGTGACCTTAAGATCACTTTGATTGTTCTAATGTGACTCTTTTTATTATAATTTCTCGTATATCAAGTTGTGACATTCTCATGTGGTTTGTACAATGGTCTAGAGCAGCTCTAGCACGAGACATAGTACACTGGTCTAGAGCAGCTTCTAGCACGAGTCATAGTACACTGGTCTAGAGCAGCTCTAGCACGAGTCATAGTACACTGGTCTAGAGCAGCTCTAGCACGAGTCAGAGCAGCTCTGGCCAGAGTGTATCACAGGGAGAAGAGAGACGGAGATAAGATGTCGACTCGACAGGTGATAACAAAGGAAGCGTGCCAGCCGCAGAGCCCCCATCTACCCTTCTCTTTCAATTCATTTGTTTTTTTGTGTTATTCCATTAAACGGATACCTGTTCCGAGTACATCGCCAGATGCTGTGCGCCACAGGCTGGCAACGAAACACGGCCACAGTTTGGCAGCTGTAGATGAGGAGCTGTCACTGGACTACCACCAACCAGGGAGGAGCTTCTTACCACTGTTCTCTCGCGAGAGCTCGAAACTACCAACATGTGGGTATATAACTTCCAGATGGGCATTTCTTCTGTGGTAAGAGTCGGAATCAGCAAATCCAGATTTACGAGAGGCCCGAGAAGGGACACTAATTCCTCGCGAACAAAGGAAAATTTACAAGAAATGTTGTTAGTGAAAATATTCAAAACAAAAAGGGCGAGAAGAGAATTTGGAGATCTTAAGGGTTTCAATGTACGTCATAACCATAATAAATTAGGTTGATAAAGAATTTATCAAATGTACGTTGAACGTTATCCAATCTAAGAGAGGTAATGGAATAACAAGCAACAATAGCATATTCTAACTTAGATCTAACCAGAGTAGCTCACAGGCATGGAATATACCTGCAGTCATCTTTCTTTAAGAGGTAATAAATTAATAAATCCAAGTAATTTCAATGATTGATATGTTATACGGTGACATGATAGAGGGAGTAAACTTTGTTATCATTGACCAGTTTATAAATACAAACCACACAATTAGCTTTTATAGTAAATTATATAAATTTGCTCTTTGATATATAAATAGACATCCCATTTTCAAGAGACCATTTACATCGTCTTGTAAATCCACACAATCTGCAATTGGTGAACATTTTTAATAGTTTTACACCATTCACAAAGAGTAAATAAGTGGACGAGTTCATATGTTCATCAATGTCACCAATAAACACATTGATGAAAAGAAGAGCTAATTATTACCCCCCTGGGGTGTATCACAGGGGGTGGACATGTGTAGGAGGTGTGAGAGTCTAGTTTAATAGCAAGTGATCTATTATACCATCAACTGCTAAACCAATTAACATATGAGTGAGAGGCCAACATTACAAAGTTTACAGACAATAATAATTTATTGACATAAGACTTACTTTAGCCAAGCAGACAAGATCTTGTCTAGGAACTATTGTACCACACCCTCTCGTCCTAGTTCCTCAGAGCTGTATAGTACCATATAGTCCTAGTTCCTGAGAGCAGTATAATACCACACAGTCCTAGCTCCTCAGAGTAGTATAGTACCACACAGTCCTAGCTCCTCAGAGTAGTATAGTACCATATAGTCCTAGTTCCTCAGAGCAGTATAGTACCATATAGTCCTAGTTCATCAGAGTAGTATAGTATCTCATAGACCTAGTTCCTCAGAGCAGTATTGTATCATATAGTACTAGCTCCTCAGAGCAGTAGAGTACCACACAGTTCTAGATCCTAAGAGTAGTGTAGTACCACATAGTTCTAGGTCCTCAGAGAAGTATAGCACCACACAGTTCTAGCTCCTCAGAGTAGTATAGTACCACACAGTCCTAGTTCCTCAAAGCAGTATAGTACCACATAGTTCTAGCTCCTCAGAGAAGTATAGTACCACACAGTTCTAGCTCCTCAGAGTAGTATAGCACCACACAGTCCTAGTTCCTCAGAGCAGTATAGCACCACACAGTCCTAGTTCCTCAGAGCAGTATAGTACCATAGAGTCCTAGTTCCTCAGAGCAGTATAGTATCATATATTCCTAGCTCCTCAGAGCAGTAGAGTATCTCATAGTCCTAGTTACTCAGACCAGTATAGTATCATATATTCCTAGCTCCTCAGAGCAGTAGAGTATCTCATAGTCCTAGTTACTCAGAGCAGTATAGTATTATATAGTCATAGCTTCTCAGAGCAGTATAGCACCACACAGTCCTAGTTCCTCAGATCAGTATAGTACCATATAGTCCTAGTTCCTCAGAGCAGTATAGTACCATATAGTCCTAGTTCCTCAGAGCAGTATAGTATCATATATTCCCAGCTCCTCAGAGCAGTAGAATATCTCATAGTTCTAGTTACTCAGAGCAGTATAGTATCATATATTCCTAGTTCCTCAGAGCAGTAGAGTATCTCATAGTCCTAGTTACTCAGATCAGTAATGCAACATATAGTACTAGTTCCTCAGACCAGTATAGTATCATATATTCCTAGCTCCTCAGAGCAGTAGAATATCTCATAGTCTTAGTTACTCAGAGCAGTATAGTATCATATATTCCTTGCTCCTCAGAGCAGTAGAGTATCTCATAGTCCTAGTTACTCAGACCAGTATAGTATCATATATTCCTAGCTCCTCAGAGCAGTAATAGTATCACATATTCCTAGCTCCTCAGAGCAGTAGAGTATCTCATAGTCCTAGTTACTCAGAGCAGTATAGTATCATATAATCCTAGCTCCTCAGAGCAGTATAGCACCACACAGTCCTGGTTCCTCAGAGCAGTATAGTACTATATAGTCCTAGTTCCTCAGAGCAGTATAGTACCATATAGTCCTAGTTCCTGAGACCACTATAGTATCATATATTCCTAGCTCCTCAGAGCAGTAGAATATCGCATAGTCCTAGTTAATCAGAGCAGTATAGTATCATATATTCCTAGCTCCTCAGAGCAGTAGAGTATCTCATAGTCCTAGTTACTCAGACCAGTATAGTATCATATATTCCTAGCTCCTCAGAGCAGTAGAATATCTCATAGTCCTAGTTACTCAGAGCAGAATAGTATCACATATTCCTAGCTCCTCAGAGCAGTAGAGTATCTCATAGTCCTAGTTACTCAGAGCAGAATAGTATCATATAGTCCTAGCTCCTCAGAGCAGTATAGCACCACACAGTCCTAGTTCCTCAGAGCAGTATAGTACCATAAAGTCCTAGTTCCTTAGAGCAGTATAGTACCATATAGTCCTAGTTCCTCAGAGCAGTATAGCACCACATAGTCCTAGTTCCTCAGACCAGTAGAGTATCTCATAGTCCTAGTTACTCAGAGCAGTATAGCACCATATAGTCTTGGTTCCTCAGACCAATATAGTATCATATATTCCTAGCTCTTCAGCGCAGTAGAATATCTCATAGTCCTAGATACTCAGAGCAGTATAGTATCATATATTCCTAGCTCCTCAGAGAAGTAGAGTATCTCATAGTCCTAGTTACTCAGACGAGTATAGTATCATATATTCTTAGCTCCTCAGAGCAGTAGAATATCTCATAGTCCTAGTTACTCTGAGCAGTATAGTATCATATATTCCTAGCTCCTCAGAGCAGTAGAGTATCTCATAGTCCTAGTTACTCAGAGCAGTATAGTATAATATAGTCCTAGATCCTCAGAGCAGTATAGCACCACACAGTCCTAGTTCCTCAGATCAGTATAGTACCATATAGTCCTAGTTCCTCAGAGCAGTATTGCACCATATAGTCCTAGTTCCTCAGACCAGTAGAGTATCTCATAGTCCTAGTTACTCAGAGCAGTATAGCACCATATAGTCCTAGTTCCTCAGACCAGTATAGTATCATATATTCCTAGCTCCTCACAGCAGTAGAGTATCTCATAGTCCTAGTTACTCAGAGCAGTATAGCACCATATAGTCCTATTTCCTCAGACCAGTATAGTATCATATATTCCTAGCTCCTCAGAGACGTAGAGTATCTCATAGTCCTAGTTACTCAGAGCAGTATAGTATCATATAGTCCTAGCTCCTCAGAGCAGTAGAGTATCTCATAGTGCTAGTTCCTCAGAGCAGTATTGTATCATATAGTCCTAGCTCCTCAGAGGAGTATAGTACCATATAGTCCTAGTTCCTCAGAGCAGTATAGCACCATATAGTCCTAGTTCCTCAGATCAGTATAGTATCATATTTTACTCGCTCCTCCGAGCAGTATAGTATCACATAGTCCTAGTTCCTCAGATCAGTATAGTACCATATAGTCCTAGTTCCTCCGAGCAGTATAGTACCATATAGTCCTTGCTCCTCAGAGCAGTATAGTAACATATAGTCCTAGCTCCTCAGAGGAGTATAGTACCATATAGTCCTAGTTTCTCAGAGCAGTATAGGACCATATAGTCCTAGTTCCGCAGATCAGTATAGTATCATATTTTCTTAGCTCCTCCGAGCAGTAGAGTATCTCATAGTCCTAGTTACTCAGAGCAGTGTAGTATCATATAGTCCTAGCTCCTCAGAGCAGTAGAGTATTTCATAGTCTTAGTTCCTCAGAGGAGTATAGTATGATATTTTCCTAGCTCCTCATACCAGTATAGTATCAGAAAGTCCTAGTTCCTCAGAGCAGTATAGTACCATATAGTCCTAGTACTCTCAGAGCAGTATAGTATCATATATTCCTAGTTCTTCAGAGCAGTAGAGTATCTCTAAGTCCTAGTTACTCAGAGCAGTATAGCAACATATAGTCCTAGTTCCTCAAACCAGTATAGTATCATATATACCTAGCTCCTCAGAGCAGTAGAATATCTCATAGTCCTAGTTACTCAGAGCAGTATAGTATCATATATTCCTAGCTCCTCAGAGCAGTAGAGTATCTCATAGTCCTAGTTACTCAGACCAGTATATAATAGTATCACATATTCCTAGCTCCTCAGAGCAGTAGAGTATCTCATAGTCCTAGTTACTCAGAGCAGTATAGTATCATATAGTCCTAGCTCTTCAGAGCAGTATAGCACCACACAGTCCTAGTTCCTCAGAGCAGTATAGTACCATAAAGTCCTAGTTCCTCATAGCAGTATATTACCACACAGTTATAGCTCCTCAGAGTAGTATAACACCACACAGTTCTAGCTCCTCAGAGCAGTATAGCACCACACGGTTCTAGCTCCTCAGAGCAGTATAGTACCACACAGTCCTAGCTCCTCAGAGCAGTATAGTATCATATAGTCCTAGCTCCTCAGAGCAGTATAGTACCACACAGTTCTAGCTCCTCAGAGTAGTATAGCACCACACAGTTCTAGCTCCTCAGAGTTAGTATAGTACCACACAGTGCTAGCTCCTCAGAGTAGTATAGTACCACACAGTTCTAGCTCCTCAGAGTAGTATAGTACCACACAGTTTAATCTCCTCAGAGTAGTATAGTACCACACAGTTCTAGCTCCTCAGAGTAGTATAGTACCACACAGTGCTAGATCCTCAGACCAGTATAGCACTACACAGTTCTAGCTCCTCAGAGTAGTATAGTACCACACAGTCCTAGCTCCTCAGACCAGTATAGCACCACACAGTTCTATCTCCTCAGAGCAGTATAGTACCACACAGTCCTAGCTCCTCAGAGCAATATAGCACCACACAGTTCTAGCTCCTCAGAGCAGTATAGTACCACTAAGTCCTAGCTCCTCAGAGCAGTATAGCACCACACAGTTCTAGCTCCTCAGACCAATATAATACCACACAGTCCTAGCACCTCAGAGCAGTATAGTACCACACAGTCCTAGCTCCTCAGAGCAGTATAGCACCACACAGTTCTAGCTCCTCAGACCAGTATAGCACCACACAGTTCTAGTTCCCCAGACCAGTATAGCACCACTCAGTACTAGCTCCTCAGAGTAGTATAGCACCACACGGTCCTAGCTCCTCAGACCAGTATAGCACCACACAGTTAGCTCCTCAGAGCAGTATAGTACCACACACTTAGCTTCTCAGAGCAGTATAGTACAACACACTCCTAGCTCCTTCAGACCAGTATAGCACCACACAGTTCTAGCTCCTCAGACCAGTATAGTACCACACAGTCCTAGCTCCTCAGAGCAGTATAGTACCACACAGTTCTATCTCCTCAGAGTAGTATAGCACCACACAGTTCTAGCTCCTCAGAGCAGTATAGCACCACAGAGTTCTAGCTCATCAGAGTAGTATAGCCCCACACAGTCCTAGCTCCTCAGACCAGTATAGTACCACACAGTCCTAGCTCCTCAGACCAGTATAGCCCCACACAGTCCTAGCTCCTCAGAGCAGTATAGTACCACACAGTCCTAGCTCCTCAGACCAGTATAGCCCCACACAGTCCTAGCTCCTCAGAGTAGTATAGTAGCACACAGTTCTAGCTCCTCAGACCAGAATATTACCACACAGTTCTAGTTCCTTAGAGTAGTATAGTACCACACAGTGCTAGCTCCTCGGACCAGTATAGCACCACACAGTTCTAGCTCCTCAGAGTAGTATAGCACCACACAGTCTTAGCTCCTCAGACCAGTATAGTACCACACATTTCTATCTCCTCAGAGTAGTATAATACCACACAGTTCTCGCTCCTCAGAGTAGTATAGTACCACACAGTGCTAACTCCTCAGACCAGTATAGCACCACACAGTCCTAGCTCCTCAGACCAG